>OY720449.1:75097722-75365222 GCA_963082715.1 Harpalus rubripes | reverse complement strand
AAATTTCGTATAACTATTATTCTCTTAATGCGTTAGTAAGACAAAGATGAAGCTATTAGAAATACGTATCGAAGATAGAATGTAGGAGACCATAAGTAAGACAAAGATAAATGTACAATTACTTGTTATTTTGTGGTTCAGATATCAATGACGTGAGGGTCAAGTGAGAAAAATCGGTGTATATTTTATTTCATTCCAAATCATTATTAATTATAAAACTATAGTGTTTTACATTACCCTTTGTATTCAATTTCGGATATTAAATTTCAACCCAAAATTATAGGTAGGGTTTTAATTAGGTCACCAATCAATTTTCCGGATCAAATTTCATGGATGAAATAATTTTTATAGAAACCCTTTATTATTTACTATTTTTTAATTTTAAATTTGACAGTTAAAATATATTAATAAGTATTCTGACGGAGGCTTGAAATAAAAATTCTGTAAATGAAATTAGAACAATGTTTCTTCAAAGGACTTAGGTACTTTTATGTAAATTATAATTATTAATCCTGTGTTCATGTGTAAAATCATTGAATTTATAATTCTGTATTATTAATTGTAGTTTGTGATAATATCCTTACACAAATTATTCTGTTGCAGTACATATTTAACAGAACAGTTGAGTTTGAGGATAAGTTTGACTTATTGAGTTTGCGCTTAGTATGGCATTTTTGATTTTCTATGAATTAGTACATATTAAAATCTGCATACTTTATTTATGTATTTAGGTAACCAAAAAGTATATTGAACATGTATCTACGAGGGGATATTTTTATGTAATTTACCTAATCATAAAAAAAAACAATAATTGAACGTAAAATAATATTTTATTTAGTTGCTCAAGTTACTCTCAATTGATTTGTAATATCTGAAATTTTTATCTTTCTGTCAAAATAAAATGTTTACTTTCACCAAAAGTTTACGCTCGTCATTTTTTATGGGTAAGTTTAAGTGATTGGTTTCGTATAAATCTTGGTATGAAACAGGGCTGTGGTATGTCTCCGTGGTTGTTTTACTTGTATTTGGATGTGTTGTTGCGGAGAGCATTGAGTGAAACGGGTGGTGTACATATTGGTGAAAATATTGTGCCTGCGTTAGCGTATGCGGATGATGTAGTTGTTTTAGGTGAAAATGAGCAACTCAGAAGAATGATAGAGAGAATACATGTAGTTGGAACAAGTTGAATGTTGATCAATCCAAGGTAGTATTTGAAAGGAGTAAATTGGTAACTGTGTGCAATTTGTTGGTGGATGGAGTGAAACTGGAGCAAGTGAATGAGTTTGTATATTTGGGTAACATGATGTCAAGGGATGGTCGAATTGATAGAGAAATTGAAAGCAGAGTGAGTGCGGGGTGTAAGGTAATGGGTGCTCTGGGTACGTTTGCTCGAAACGTAAACGTATCTAGAGAAGCTCGGTTAAGTGTGTATAATGGAGTGCTAGTGCCTACTTTGATGTATGGAAGCGAATGTTGGGCATGGACGGGAAAGTATAAAAAGAGAGTGTCTGCCGTGGAAATGAGGTATTTACGTGGTGTATGTGGATATGTAAGGAAGAATGTTGTTAAGAGAGTAGGAATGAGCTAGTTGAGATGGTTTGGCCATGTGGAGAGAATGAAGAGTGAACGGCTTGTAAAGCGTATATATCTTGGTGAAATTGAGGGTGTTCGATTGCGTGGCCGTCCAGTGTGTAAGTGGATGAATGTGATTGATAAGGTGCTAAAAGAGAGAAAGTTTCCGAGTGAGAAGAGAAGAAGAGCGTGTATGAATGAGATTATGAATGTGGCAGAGGCGAAAGAAGTGTGCTTAGACAGGAATGTGTGGCGAAGGATGATTGTTTCGTAACTATTATTGTTGCGGTATTTCGCTACCGAAAATCAGTCACTTTAATATGTTAAGAGAGGAATATTTGTTGTATGGTGTCAGGTTAGTGAGAATGTTGTTGAATGAGAGAGTGATTATTTTGGTGGTTGATGTTATTATTATTATTATTATTATTATTATTATTATTATTATTATTATTATTATTATTATTATTATTATTATTATTATTATTATTATTATTATTATTATTATTATTATTATTATTATTATTATTATTATTATTATTATTATTATTATTTCGGGTTTGTGCTAAACCACTAAGTGGGAAATGCGTGATTTTATCTATGTATGTATGTACGTAAGTTTTTGTCCATTACTCATTTTTTTTCGAAACGAGTATAACGCTACTTCATTTAATAATAATAATAATTATATTAATAATACATTAATTTTAATTGGAAAAGTTAATCAAAATGGTTGTCTCACACTTAAACATTTCATTAATATACACGAGAAACATATACAGGATGGAAACTAGACTAGAACTCTCGAAGGATTTTAATATGTAAAATCATATTTTCGTAGTTTTCTATTTGCCTGATTATTAGAGGTAAAAAGTTTGAATAAACTTTGCAGAGCTTAAAATTCTGTATCTGATCCATTAAACAAAATTAATTTTGCATGCTTTGCAATGGCTGAACTAGGTTTGATAATGTTGAAAATCATTCCACAAATAACAATTGCCATGGAATTCAAACAAAAAAATCTGATGTGGCCAGCACATTACCTTCCGTCAGTTATATGAGGTATTTACGAAACTTCTACCGGAGAACTGTTACCGGTAAACAGCTTTTTATAGCTACCAGAATCGATATTTTAAGAACGCAAGTGGTAAACAGGGTAGATCCATAACCTATGAAAATATTTGAAATAGGTTAGAAATTTGACGTAGTTAACAAACTGAGCAGAGTCCTACTTTGAATACATTTCCATTTTAACGCGCGCGCTTCGCTTTGCATCACTACCTTTTTTTGAGATTAGATTCCTTATGAATCCGGTAGATGGATCTGGTAGATATTGAACAATTTTCGAACACAGTAACTTTTTACCACTCGTGTTTTCAAACTCAGTCGCTAGATGCGGTATATCTACCGGTAGAATTTTCGTAAATCCGTATGCATTTTCTATAAAATCCATACAGAAAGTTCCTTGCAAAAGATTTTAAGTTTCTTGTATATACATTACCTTCGACAGTTGTATGTATTTCGAGCAAAAAGATCCTATATTTCGACTAAAATTATAACACAAAAATACTACGAATATGTCAATTGCACTTGACACTGACATCTATCAATCAGAATTTTCTTAATAATAGCTGTATTCTTTTTGACCCAATTGTATCTCAGCTCAGTACATAACTGAGTTGAGCTAAAGTGAGTTGTGATTTTGCAAAAAGAATAAGTTTTATTCCATTTTATCATTTCCTACTTTACCGATAGCATTTGCTGTAACAGCTGTCAAATTTATTGACAAGTTTCTGATTTATGATACTATTTATAAACGAAAAATGGATAATGCTGAAAATATATTACTTGTATGTAAATCTGTATATTGAATGTGTGAATTTTGTTGAATTATTTAACCTTAAAATGCAAACTGAGTGTTTCAAATCATTTTGAGTTTTGTAAACTGGTAGTGTAACATCGGAAAGGGGGAAGTGAGTTTACTCAGAACAACTGAAATCAGCTGTGTCAGAAAGAACAACGATTTCCTGAATTTATCTGAAATGATCTGAGATGAGTTGAGATTTTGTCCAAAAAGAATACAGCTTATGTAGATGTTTCTACCATAGCTGGCTAATTTATGAAATTTAATTTCTTTATAATTTTATAACTCTCTATCCATTTAATATGAAGTTTAAAATGCAGTCAAATCGTATAGAGAATACAATGTTCTTTCATATTTATAATAACATTAAATGTGAAAAAATGACATTTAACATCGTTTTTTCAAGAAAAACTGTTAAAATCTTCAAATGAGGGTACTTCCGGTTGACCAATTATAACTCTTACAAGAAACTTCCGAAAATATCTATTTTCCGTATTTACGCTTTCTACATTCATATAAAAAGTTGATTAGATTTTGGGTAAAATAGGACAACCAGAACTGATACTTTACTTGAAGCCCATAACAGTTTTTAATGAAAAATTATATTACAATATAATCCAAAACTTTATAATTTTAGCATTTAAGACTTTCATATCAAGGAGAATAACATATTAGATTTTGGCTAAAATTAATAAATCGGAAGTGATACTTTACTTGAAGCTCTGAACAGATTTTCGTGAAAAATATATTGTGATATATTCAAAAACTTGTCAAATTTGGCATTTAAAACTTTGAGATTAATAAGAACGAAATGTTAAATTTTTTCTAAAATTGATAAACCGGAAATGATATTTTACTTAAAGCTCTGAACAGATTTTCGTGAACAATATTTTATGATATATACCAAATTTTCCAAATCTGGTATTACATTTTTTTATTGTAATAAGAATGACATATTACATTTATGCTAAAATTGATAAACCGGAAGTGATATTTTACTTGAAGCTCTGAACACATTTTCGTGAAAAATATATTGATACAATCCAAAACTTTTCAAATTTGGTATTTAAGACTTTTATATTAATGAGAACGACATATTAGATTTTTTTCTAAAATTGATAAACCGGAACTAGTACTTTACAGAAAGCTACAAACAGATTTTCTTAAAAAATATATTAAAACATGATCCAAAACTTATCAAATTTGGTATTTAAAGCTCGATTTTGACTATACTTATATAATAAACCGGAAGTGGTACTTAAATTGGAGCTCTTAACAGATTTTCGAGGAAAACGTAGTAAAATATAATCCAAAATTTTGTAATACAGCCTTTTCTATTTATTGGAACGAGAAATTAGATTTTGTTGACAAACGATCAATCGGAAGTGATACTTTACTTAAAGCTTATTGTTATTTTAAACATGGAATTGACGGGAGGTTATGTGCTGCCCACATCAGATTTTATGTTCTGTATTTTTATTAAATACCCGACGTTTCGGCAGGATATACTGCTGTCTCTTCAGGGAAAATACATAAATAAATAATAACAAAATATTAGCAACAAGTAACCAAGGTAACAAAATTACAACATATTTAATATAGGAAATCATGCGCGACTAAGTTCTAATCCATCACAATGATTGAGATTATTATTCTTGGTTTTATAAATCTCTATGAATTCTCTAATTAACCTGTTTTTGAGGCGTGCAGGTCTTGCAATAATTTTTGTTTGTTCGAATTTGATTTGGTGAAATTCTTCCAGGGCATGTTGTGCAACAGCCGATTTTCCAGGCTGGTTCAATCGTATCGATCGCTGGTGTTCATTCAAGCTTGTAGAAATAGTTATACCAGTCTAGCCAATTAAACTTTCCCGCAGACACAAGGAATCTGATAAATCTTTGAAGACTGAAGAGATTGACGTCTTTCATTTGTCTGAACGTATGTCGAATTTTAACATTTGGAGAAAACGAAATCTTCATTTTCTTACGAAGAATTCTCTGCTAAGCCATGATATCAGGCAGGCTGTGAAAACATTTGAGACAATATTGAGTAATATTGAAGTCAATTGTTTAAATAGGAAGTTATTTTTGTAAAATTATGTATTTTGTTACAAAAAATAATAAATTTGTTATCACATCCTACCTGATATGGTAAATTATTCATAATTTTCTTACGTTTTTGTAATTTATTTCTTCAACAAAAATTCACATTAAATCGTTGAATAGGGTATTCTATCACATTTTTTCATTTATTTTTCTTAAAGAACAGTTATATCTGAGAGTACCTGTGAAAACCCGAGTTCAAAATTACTTTTAATAAGCGAGATATTAATTTTTAAAATTTGATTTTATTGTGTCACGTGATAGTGACGTACTAGTTGTACAGTACCAGCTTCGTGCTATCAGTGGTTCATGCGGCCTCTTATCACATTCGAACAGGAAGTAGGGATTTCAACTGGTCTCCCATTGGCAGGTCATCTAGTACATCAGCAAAATTTAAATGCTTTATATCTTTTGTAACAATCAATTTATAATATGATTTTTTGTTTTTCCCCTGTTGTTTACCTATCAACACTAATATTTAAAAAAAATTAATATTGGTAGTCCTCAGAGAATACCCTATTAATAATTTTACATAGATTCCAAATATATACAAATATATAGCGTGCTCCATTTAAAAAAAAAGTTGCATCCTGTACTTTGGGAACCACTGGTTAAAAAAATTGTTTCGCTAATTTTAATAGTCTTAAGACATAGAAAATGTTTGCTAATTTAACCGACCTCGTAGCTCTTATAGTTCTCAAGATAGCAATAGTGGGCAAAATAAAATGAACACCCTATATATAAGATACACCAGGACTTAATATTAGTATGTATACAAAATAGCATTTGAACTCGTAAGTAGTGATGTGCCATTTGAAATTTTCAATTGCAAAATTTCAAAAATGAAAATTTCAATCCTTAAGTTTCATAAGCCACACTGCGCATGCGCCGCTCAACTCTCTTGCGCAGATGACAAGCATGCGCTTGCACTTATCTACGTGCAAGTTATGTTTGGTTAATCTACATGCTGGAACTTGTATATTTTTCGAATATAAAATTCAGGATTCAGTATAGTTTACGTACGGTGAAAATTAAAGGTAGAATTTAGCAATATTTTAATGAAATATAAACAAAAGGCATTTTTTTTTATATTAGGTACATTTTGAATAGGATATTTTTATTTTGTTTTGAAGCTTTTGTTTTTCTTATTTATTTTCAAATAGACCTTTTCAATTTAAAGAGATAGATGATATGCGCAATGGAGATCTGCTCATAGTAAGAACAACTAAGATCCTTGACGTTTGTTTCTAAAAAAATTAGACGTAAAATGTGAGAAATATGTCAGATAACTTTAAAAATACTTATCGAAATAAGTTACAAAAGCTTTTATTGAAGTTAAAATGTCCAGCGATGCAATTTTTTACCGAGGATACAGGTATTTTAATGACTGCAATATTTTTGACGTTTCGCCCAGCTGGCAGTTGTTCGCGCCATTTTCTTACTATTTGCGGCGATAGAAAGAGATAGCCGTTAAATTGAAAAGGTTTATGTCTATATTCACAATGTCCGTAAACGTAAGGAATACATAACATAAAAATTATGAAAATCTTATGTATGTTTACAATGGACATAAGTCAACTTTATTTTGAGTGACATTTCACGTGCATGCGCAGTAATTTGGTTTGTCCGTAAGAAAGACGTAAAGTTGAATTTATTCAACTTTACGTTTTTCTTACGTATCTCTTACGCACCTACATAAGCGTTAGGAATACGTAGCAGCATTGTGAACGCGGCCATAGGAATACTTTATTTCAATTTTACGCTTACTGTTACGCTTATGTTATTCTTACGCTTACGTCCATTGTGAAATAAGCATATTAGTTAATTTGAGATCCAAATATTTCAAATTCAACTGATAAATGTTAAGATTCTTGAAATTTAAATGTAACTTTCATTGAAAGTTTCACTGAAATTTTTATATGAAACTTCCATTGAAATTCATAGTGAAACATTTTGTGAAACTTCCAATAAAATTTTCAGTGAAAGTTTTAAAAATATAAGTTTCCGAAATTTGCATATCACTATTCGTAAGCAAATACATACCTTTTGAAATTTAAGGAAAACGAGAGAATCGTTAGTGTATTAAGGTGATCAGGAAATTGGTTATTAAAAATTAGAATGCAGTTTAAGCCAAAACTTCTTTTAACCACAAACAAATTTCGTTTATGCACGAATTGAAAATTTTATTTAAAAGATCCATATTCAGCCAAGAATCCGAATATTCAATATGATAAGTAAGTGGATATGATGACAGCAACAAATTGTGCTTGTTACTTATTTTATATATGTATGTATACGAGTATCTATTATAAAATTCTCGTTATCAATATCAATAACTAGTTGGTCGTTATTTCAAGAGTTAAATCTATTCATGGCAGAGATAAAAAGTTCATATATTATACCTAGACTAGACATATGTTTTTTCTGTTATTTATAGTATTTTATCTTTCTATTCTGAATTTATATTGTACTTATTAATAATTTACAGCTGATAAATTTCGATAAAATTAAAGGCTTACCTAGCGGAATATTTTAATAAAAAGTCTTATCGGACAAATCGATTGCTGAGTAAATGGGAGCTCTATCTCAACTTAATGTATACAAATAGATGAAATTTATCACATGAAAGCTTGACACTGAGTATATGTACTCGTATACATAGGTATAATAGGCCCGTCCAAGTCTTCGACTTTTTAGAAATTACATGTCGCATATGAATTTTGAATATAAATAAATGAAAACGAAATATAAATTGCTATATATTTTGTAATTTTATTCCTATAATAATTTAATTAAAGTTTTTAGCGTAAAATGATCGCCATGTTGTGACGTCAGCATCATTACAGTCTTCCAGTTATCCTGTGAAAATGTCACTATACAGTAGACCATGCATATTTTGCTCATAAATTCGCGACTAGCTTTACACATACTCTAACATACACATATAATATACCCGAGTAATTTTTTATTAAGATCAAAAGAAAAATTACTTATTAAATAAATTTATATTATAATTTATGCTTTAATTATTGTAATTTCAATACTTGTCATTATTGTAATCATTTAGTAAATAGGAATGTAAATGTTGCATTACTTTTTATTGTAAACTATGCTTTGATTATTGTAATCAATACCGAAGCATCCCGCGCGGTCGAAATTCACGCGGTCGAAATCACATTCGGTCGAAATCCATGCGGTCGAAATCCCACGCGATCGAAATGTACCCCCACCACTTTGTCCGTTCTGCCGAAATACAAATATTTCCACGCCGTCGAATTCCACCCGGTCGAAATGTTACACGATACAAATGAGTACGTTCCGCGCGGTCGAAATCCACGCGGTCGAAATTCACGCGGTCGAAATCCCACGGGGTCGAAATTCCACGAGGTCGAAATCCCACACGGTCGAAATGTACCCCCACCACTTTGTCCGTTCTGCAGAAATACAAATATTTCCACGCCGTCGAATACCACCCGGTCGAAATGTTATACGATTTTTACAGTTTTTATGAGCTTTTTGTGTAAGCAGCCATGGATTTATGACAAAAAAATAAATGAGTTGCTTTTTTGTCATAAATCCATGGCTGCTTAGACAAAAACCTCATAAAAACTGTAACTTTGTAATTTTTTTTGCATAAAATAATTAGGTAACGTTTGCGCAAAGAAAAATTGATTTCCCATGTTAAACGCCTATGTTCCACTTTTCGATTTACACCCTGTACTTAGTTTCCGAAGATCGCTCTACATAACACCAGATGAAAAAAATCCTATCCCAGATTCAATACTTATCGATTACGAAGATATATAATACAGAAATACAAAATACAAATATAATATAAGATACAAATACACAAATGCATACTGATAACGAACCCATCCTAACACCAACCCCAGAAACCAGCAAAAATCCCCAAAACCAACCAAAACCGGCAAAAAGAACATGACAAGATATAAATGAAGGAACAAACAGCGAACCTGATCTTGACAACACCTTCCCAGAAACAATAACAGATACGAACACTCAAAACGAGCCTATATTACTACAAAGCAGCCAAACTAATAAGAGAAACACCAACAAAAAGCCTAAAACAATGCAAGACGCACTCCAACCATTAGAAATTGAAATAAATACATCTTAAATTATAATCAACTGAAAGACTTCTTGGAAAACGTGCACAGATCAAACGAAAAATTAAATATTGCAGAAGAATACACTGATGACCCCAAAGAACTTTTGATGACACTTAGCCAACTATACCCATTTTTAACAGACCCCAATATGAAAAGAAAATTCACAAGACTGCAGGGAAAACTAAAAGAACAATGAGCTAAAAGACTGCGTCAAAAAAACGACCCTACAGACAATGAAAATATCCAAACACACCATGACTATAATACAATGGAACTCAAACGGATTTTATGCCCATATAGACGACATCCAAATATTAATTAATAAACACCAACCTAAATATTTATGTATACAGGAAACCAGATTCAAACCAAATCAAAACAACAAATTAAATACTTGTGTACAGTTACGTGCATGTTAAAAAGTTACATCATATTGCCAGCTATGCTAGACGGTCCACCAATTTGGTGGCCGCCTATGTAATCGTAATGGCAAAAAATCCACCACAGATAAGTAACCCATGGGCTTCATTAAGCAGCCAGACAATGTACCAACCACCTATGATTGATGAAATACTAAAGGAACTAGAAGCATTGAGAAACGAAAACCAAGCAATAAGAGAAGAAAACAATGAGATGAGAAAAATAATTTCCTCGCTCCAACCAAAGAAAAACTACCTACCGGAAAACTCTGAAGAACAAGAAAAAATTGTAACAGTAGCAACAGCATGGATTGTGCAAAGACATAAAAAGAGAAAACTATCCGAGACGCCAGCGAAGAAGAACGCTAATCAAAGTCGGAAACAAGTAGAAGTGAAACAGCACAAACCGCCGCCTCTGGTTGTCAGCAATATTAAAGATTACAGCCAGTTAAATCATGCAATAAAAGAAATGGAACTGAACTACAGAACAACAATGATGAATAATAATCAGGTAAAAATCAATGTTGATACCGAACTAGAATACAGATCATTAACAAAGTTTATGAATGAAAATAAACAACAATGGCACACGTATGAAAATAAACTACTACGCCCAATAAGGGTAATGGCTAGACACTTACACCCCTCCTGCCAACCAGAAGAAATTAAAAGCGGGCTGCAACACATGGGCTATAAGATATTAGATGTGGTTAACAAATATAAAAAAGAAACCGGTAACGACGGGAAAATAGTTTTAAAACCACTTCCGTTATTCATGCTAACCTTCCACAACGAAGAAGATATGGCTGGATTGCAGTTTATCCAGAATAGTAGAAAATGCAATTTTTTTGCTGTAATGTCTTATTTTAGCTAGATTATAATAAGGAAACAAAATTGGAGCGCGGAAACAAGTATTTATACATTTTTTTGAAAAAATATTTTTTTAAAATATCCTGACAAAAACAATGCCTAACGCACACGTATTTTATAAAGAAATTTTTAAAAAATCCTGACAAAAACAATATGTAACGCACACCAGGCACACATATTCGACATCGCTCGGCCCACTATCTTCATGTTAGTTTACAATAGTTTGACAGATGAACGCAAAATTATAAATAAAAAAATCTGATGTGGACACCACACGACTTCCTTGTACGCAAGACCAATATGAAGATGAAGTATAGACTCAATTATAAAATTGCACGTATTTGACGTAATTTGACATTAACATCTATTTTTTATTTTTTTGTTATTTTTTGTTCTAATCCATAGCAAGCTTCATTACAAAAACCAAAAAGTATATAAGTTTTAAATTTACATATCTCGCTTATACAAAGGGCTAATTTAATAATACTTGATGTGCTAGACGCAGAATTTAATTCTCTAAAACTCTTATTTGAAGCATTTATTTCTAAAATCAAAATGAAATCATTTTATTCAAGAAAAACTGTTAACAACTTCAGGTAATATATCACTTCCGGTTAGCCTGTTTTAACCAAATTCTGCTATGTTATTCCAATTGATATAAAAGTCTTATATACTAAATTTGAAAAGTTTTGGATTATATTTTAATATAGTTTTTCATTAAAATTTATTATAGGCTTCAAATAAAGTACCTTTTCTGGAAATTGTGTAATGACCAAAAAGGGAGGTGCACAACTAGATGTTATAGAAGTCCTAAATACAAAATTTCAACTTTCTAGGGCTTACCGTTTTTGAGTTATGCGAGATACGTACGTACGTACGTACAGACGTCACGACGAAATTAGTCAGAATGGATTCAGGGATGGCCAAAATGGATATTTCCGTTGAAATCTGGAAACCGAAATTTTTCGCGAATACAATACTTCCTTTACTTTGTACAAGGAAGTAAAAATGTTATTAAACGTATGATAAGAAGGAAAATAAGACAATTTTGCAAATATACATTAATTGAAACAGTATTATTGTATGAAAGCGTAAGTACCTACTTAAACATGGAAATATATATAGTTCATCTAACCTAATTTCTTTCAGAAAGAATGCCAAAATCTCTATAAATATAGCTTTCCGCACCTAAATTTTAGCGGTATTTAGTGTTTTTAATGGTTTACCAAGTATATATAACCATTAATATAAAATTCTTGAATTCTGGATAAACTGCAATTTAGCCGAAGATATCAACAAAATCTATCAAATCCGCCATCTGTGCCACATGAAAGTACAAATTGAAGCTTTGCGGAACAATAAGCTGATTCCACAATGCAAAAAATGCCAAAGATTTGGACACACTCAAAAATTTTGCGAACATACGTCGAAATGCGTTAAATGCGCAGGAGAGCATCTCACTGGTAACTGCAGGAAACCAGCAGAAGAAAACCCAAAATGCACAAATTGTGGAAAAGAACACCCAGCAAATTACCGCGGATGTATAGTTGCTAAGGAACTTCAAGAAAGAAGAGAGCTATTAACTAAATCCAAAAACATTCAAATTAAACAACCAATGCATTTACTTCTAGACAGATATCAGAAGGAATATCCTATGCTATGGTATCCCAGACAAAAGACAACCAAATTCACCAGAACCAGGATGATCAACAATCATTGACACAAATGATGCAATTACTTCTAACTAAGTTCGAAACACAAGAAAAAGTGATGAATTCTCTAACTGAGAGAGTAACTAGATTAGAAAAGAGTAACAACGGAGCAAGTGCTCCTAAACCTACGCAATGATACAAAATGATTTAAGAATAGCCATATGGAATGCCAATGGCCTCCTAAATAGACGAGAAGAACTACAAGTACATCTTGACATGCAAAAAATTGATATATGTCTCATATCTGAGACACACTTTACTGCAAAAACATATTTCAAAATTAGAGGCTATAAAGTATACCATACGACACACCCACAAGACCAAGCAAGAGGGGGCAGTGCTTTTATAACAAAAGAAAGTATTAACCATTATGAGGAAGAACATCTTCAGAGAGAAGAATTGCAATTAACCATGGTTGGAATTAAGAGCACCAAGCAAAAATAATAATTGGAGCAATTTATTGCCCTCCAAAACATAACTTAAAAAAAGAAAGTTATAAAAATTTCCTTCATCACCTTGGAGATAGATTTATTGTAGGTGGAGATATCAACGCCAAACATACAGACTGGGTAGCTAGAGTCATTACTACTAAAGGAAGAGAACTTAGACAAGCTATAAGAGAAGTAGGATGCAACTTTCATTCCACTGGTAAACCAAAGTATTGGCCCTCTGACCCGAACAAATTACCAAACCTACTAGATTTCTTCATCTCAAGAAAAGTATCATCAAATTACATAGACATTGAAGAAAATTTTGACCTTAGTTCTGATCACTCTGCAGCTATCGTGGCATTGAGTGAAAGAATAATTAAAAAAGAAAAGACGCCAGCCTTGACCAACAATACAACTGACTGGGAAAGTTTTAAAATTCACTTGTAGAATAATATTAATCTAAACATTCAGATAAAAATAAAAAAACAACTAGAAGAAGTAACGGAAAATTTAATTTCGATAATTCAGAATGCAGCCTGGAGCAACACTAAGGAACATACTTACAGAACTTTAGGGAACAACTACCCGGTAGAAATAAGGGAACTCGTTAAAGAAAAAAGAAGAACAAGAAGAAGATGGCAAATGACCAGAGACTCAGCAGATAAGACAGTCTTGAATAACAAAACGCAACAACTTAAACGAGAAATACAGAAAATAAAAAACAATTCAATAAACAATTACCTGAGCAACTTAGCAGCAGATAAAGACACTAATTACTCCTTATGGAAGGCGACTAAAAGAATAAAAAGGCCGATCATCCAGATGCCACCAGTAAGAAAGGAAAATGGAGAATGAGCAAGAGACAACAAACAGAAAGCGGAAACCTTTGCTGAACATCTTCAGGAGACATTCAAGCCTAATGAAGCAAACATTAATGAAACATTGGATGAAATAAACAATCAATAAAAACAAGATATAAGAATAGTAACGCCAAAAGAAGTTGCTAATGAAATAATAACCAACCTAAACTCGAAAAAATCTCCGGGATTTGACCCAATTACCGGAGAAATACTTAAACAATTGCTAAAAAAAGGTATAGTGATGCTAACTTATCTGATAAACGTAGCATTCAGATTGAAACATGTACCCAGTGCCTGGAAAGTGGCTGAAGTAATAATGATTCCCAAACCTGGAAAACCTCCAAATGAAGTTAAATCCTATAGACCGATATTGTTACTATCGATAATCTCAAAAATATTTGAGAAATTATTATTAAAAAGACTAAAACCTATAATATAAAGTAAAAATTTAATCCCAAATTACCAATTTGGGTTCAGATTCAAGCACTCAACAATAGACCAGGTGCACCGAATCACCGACATAATAGAGAAATCGTTAGAAGAGAAAAAGGTCTGTGCAACCATATTTCTGGATGTTGCACAGGCCTTTGATAAAGTGTGGCACAAGGGCCTAATCCGAAAACTTGATGCACTACTACCTAAGCAATACGTAGAATTATTAGAATCTTACATTTCGAATAGATTATTCAGAATAAAACAACACGATGAATTTTCCCAACTAAAAGAGATAAAAGCACGTGTTTTGGGTCCTATACTCTACCTCTTATACACAAGCGATTTACCGCAAACGGAAGGTGTTACTATAGCCACGTTTGCAGATGATACTGCCATTTTATCTACAGCAAAAAACGTAGAAACAGCTACAAATAACCTACAGAAAGCTTGCAATCAAATCACTAACTGGATAAAAATATGGAGAATTAAATTAAATGAACAGAAGTCTGTACATATCAATTTCACCAACAAAAAGTGTGCAAATCAACAAATAACATTAAATGGCAGTAATATACCATACTCGAATAACGCTAAATATCTCGGGATGACTCTAGATGTAAAATTAAAATGGGTGGAACAGATATTAAAACCCATCTGGACCTATGGTATTCAGCTCTGGGACTGTACCAAACAGTGTCATAAGAAAAAGATTCAAAAATTCCAAAACAAAGTATTGCGAAACATAGAAAATGCTCCGCGATTTGCCCGCAACAGCGATATTTGTCGAGACCTTGACATCGA
This sequence comes from Harpalus rubripes, assembly GCA_963082715.1. Classification (NCBI taxonomy): domain Eukaryota; kingdom Metazoa; phylum Arthropoda; class Insecta; order Coleoptera; family Carabidae; genus Harpalus; species Harpalus rubripes. Next base: position 75,350,029 of record OY720449.1, on the reverse strand, counting down.
CGATATTAATACGGTGATCAAACATGAAGAAAGACTCCACCATCACATCAACGTAGAAGCAATCCAACTTCTGGACAACAATGATATAATAAGAAGACTTAAAAGAATCAAGTCTTATGAGCTGGTGTAGTGAAACTAAAGAATACCGATGGGTAAACTATAGATTTAATTAAGTAGTTATATAAGATTAGAATAAAATTAATGGTTGGTCTGACAGACCAGTTTTAATGTAACGAATGTATTACAATCTAAGCGTTTATTAATTATATATATATATATATATATATATATATATATATATATTAATTAATTAATAATAAATAATTAATAATAATATATATATTAATTAGCTCGCAAACTACATGTGATTGAAATCGATTATTAATTAGGATTATTGTCAAACAATGGTCAACATGTTTCAATTTCCTATAACTCAACAAAAAAATCATTATTATATGTTATTTATGCTTAATTCATTCTTGGTGAGGACAAGCCACATACGCCAAATTCTTAACTTTAAATATTCATATCTCGCTTATTACGTAAAAATTTTAAGTCGCGTCTACACTAAAATTCTTTGTTCATCCTGTAATTCCAGGACAAAAATATTTAAAAATTGGTATATGACCCCATTGTATTATATATTTTATGCGTGAAGTAACAGTGAATATAGAAAGTGAAATAATGTTTTAATAGGTATATGAATGTATGTATATGTATGCATTTATTTGCAAAAAATACCAATGAATTATTTATTGGTAAATTAATAAGTGTCTCATTTTCGATGTTTTTTTAAGGTATCTCGGGTAATATTAACGATAGATCAAAACCGTTTGCACATTGCAGGGTCAACTTTTTGAGAAAAGTGTAATAGTCACCACAGGAATTTTCGATCTTCTTTTGTTTCGGAGCTACAGGCAAAAATTCGTTTTTCGCTCATTTTGAAAATATCTCATATCTTATTTGTTATGATAGAGGAAAATTGTTTTTACAAAAATTTTACCGTTTTTTAGGTAGAATAAAATGGCATAATTAGATTTTTTGAAAACTTAATAATTTTTGAGATATAATACAAACTTATGATTTTTTAAATGGGAACCTATGTCTTTTTGCTTAATTTATAAGCTTTTCAATGATATATAACAAGTCTACAGTCTTTTGTTTTAAACATTAATAAAAGACGAATGATTAATTTATTGGGATGAAAATATTGGAAATTATTAAGAAACAATTGAAAAAATCTCTTACGGCTCATCATTTGCATATTTCTAATAATATTTGTTTTAGTTTTATTCATTATTTTATTTCATACTGTGTCGCATTTCCATGTTTACAATTGTGATTTCAGTCCGGTAAATGAGACTTTACGGTATTATTATTCTTTACCGTACTGTATCGTTGCTAAGCAACCAATTTCTTATTATGATAATTTATAATGAACTACGTGATGGAATAGAACATCCTCTGTTATGTTTCTTACTTGATTTTCTTTTTTCCATTCCATGAAAAGCCGATATTCGTTATTATATCTATCTGCGGATTTTTTGGGGATCAAATTTCCCTTTGCTTCCGCAGATTTTAATAAAATTTGATCCGGAATATCATTTTCCATATTCATTTTTGAAAACGTTGCAAAACGTTGTTAGAAATATCAACAAAACAAAATTGGTTGCTATGGTATCATGACTATTTTATTTTTATTAAGACCCAGACGACATGATTGTTTTTAAAGAGAAAAAGAAAGGTTGAAATAAAGCAAACTTTCATCCAAAAATGCGACACAGATATGAAATAAAATGTTGTACGTCATACGTCCGTTAAATGATTTTCACGGTACTCATTTCAAAATTCCAGACTCGGCTCCTTCGTCGCCTCGTCCGGAAACATCTTATTCGTACCGTAAAAACTCATTTACCGGACTTATAACGTAAATTACTATTAATTTATTTACTTCAAAGGCATATTACACCGTTTTTTTCGGATTGTGTCAAAGCCAACTATAACGTAGGTAAATAGTAATTTAACTAACCTGAAAATAATTAGTTAAGAATAATTTTGAGAACACAATTAATATATATATATAGAATCAAAATAAACAAATGATGATCTGTAATAATTTTTTCATTTGTTTCTTAATAATTTCCATTATTTTCGCCCCAATAAATTATTAATTCGTCTTTTATTAGTATTTAAAACAAAAGAATGTAGACTTGTTATATATCATTGAAAAGGTTATAACTTAAGCAAAAAGACGAGACTATTTTCAACATAGGTTCCCATTTAAAAAATCATAAGTTTGTGTTATATCTCGAGAATTATGAAGTTTTCAAAAAATCTAATTACACCATTTTATTCTATCTAAAATATAGTAAAAATTTTGTAAAAACATTTTTTCTCTAACTATCATAATAAATAAGATATGATATATTTTCAAAATGAACGAAAAACGAGTTTTTGCCTGTAGCTCAGAAACAAAAGAAGATCAAAAATTTCTGTGGTGACTATAAAACTTTTCTAGAAAAGTTGACCCTGGAATATGCAAACGGTTTTGATCTATCTTTAATATTACCCGGATAACTTAAAAAAACATCGAAAATGAGACATCCTGTACACTGTCACTCTTTTTGTTGATTAAGTGCTATTTACATACTGAAAGTATGTAAATGATCAACATCACAAAAGAAATGAACTCTTTGATGAAATTGTATAATAAATGAAATTCAATACATTTACACACCAAAGTGTTTTGTTGTTGGGTTTTATTTTACTCTTTCATTGTTAAGGAAAATACAAAGTAACCAAAAGGAAAATTTGTTTACTGCTTTGCATAGAAATACATATTATTGTATATATAAGAATAAAATATTCAATTTGAATGATTTATTTTAACAGAGACCATTGTTTCAGCATTATGTTCTAAAAGAAGATAATCATAAACTTATGTGTAAATATTTGGCTATTTGCGTTTGCTTATAAATATGATTGAATAACTTCAATTAAGCGTTTTTATAAGTTATCGTATGTGTAAATACAAATAGTCAATAAGTTATGTCACAAATTTTTGATTTTTTATGTGTTATTTGTTATAAACAAATAATAAATATGATTTTTTATTTCTTCAACAATTATCCATTTTGCTGAATTTTTTAAAATAAAAAATAATGACCTATAGACTAGTGCGCCATAATGACATAATGTAACAATAATGGTAATGCCAGTAGATGGCAACCGAGTAGTAAACGAATAAATACAGTGTGTTAAAAAACATCATAACTCGGAGTAGGCTATGAATATGAATAGAGAAACGTACGTCTGATCATTATTCAATACAAAGGTCAAGTTGTCAAAATTGAGCTTGAAATGTAATTTTAAGAAAAAAGACAATAAAGAGGGATACATTGTATTGCTAATCGCCGTTTCCTAATTTGTTTCCATTTCTAAAACAAGATTCAAGAATAAAATCATTCATTACTTTAGATAACATTTTTGACAATATTTCGTGTTAAATTGACAAATATTTAAACATTTTTATATTGACATACGTTTCTTTGTTCATTGCATCCTCCGAGTTAATTTTTTTTTGAACACACTTTTTATGTTTGTCAAATTTCATATTTCCTTTCATTTCTACTTTTTTGTGTCTGGAGGTTGTATGAACTAGAATACTAATACAATTGTAAAGTTGTAAAATGAGTAATTACTCGTTGAAAATGCTATTTTGTACCAGACTGCTTACATCAGCGTTTCCCAAACTTTTCAAATTTCGGATTGGTATTTTTATTTTGCGGTCCACTCTAATGCAAATAAAAAAATCTGATGTGACCAGCACATTACCTTCCGTCAGTTCTATGTATTTTGTACAAATTTCATACGGAAAGTTCCTTGCTAAATATTCTATTTCTTGTACATTACCTTCCGGCAGCTGCATGTATTTTATGCAAATTTCATACAGAAAATTTATGTCTTAAATTATTATTTATCTGCAGAAATAAAAGATTTATTATTATTATTTCTTGTACATTACCTTAAAGCAGTTGTATGTATTTTATACAATTTTCATACAGACAGCAAGAGATCCTATATTTCCAATAAAATTATAAGACAAACACGCTATGTCAATTTCACTTGACACTGACATCTTTCAATCAGAATTTTCTTAATATAGTAGCTGTTTTCATAGCTATAGCTACTTTATGAAATTTAATTTCTTTACAATTTTTACCTTCCGTCACCTTTAGGTAAGGAAGGTATTGTCTTTGGTCAAAAAATTCGGTGGTGAGTTTTTGATGAATAAGCACGTTTTAGGGTCCCTAGAATACGATTTTACTATTTTTACGATGATGTCTGTATGTGTGTGTGTGTGTGGGTATGTATGTATGTATGTATGTATGTGTGTCCGTGTGTGTGTGTGTGTGTAACAAAATTTTCGTCTACGATAACTTCCATACTACAATTCTAAAAATTATAATTCTTTCGTATTTCTCTTCGTTACATCCATGCGAAGAGCTGATTAGATTTTGGTTAGAATTGGACAACCGGAAGTACCCTCATTTGAAGATTTTAACAGTTTTTCTTGAAAAAACTATGTTAAATATCATTTTTTCACATTTAATGTTATTATAAATATTAAAGAATATTTTATTTTCTATACGATTTGATTGCATTTTATACCTAATATTAAATGGATATAGAGTTAAAAAATTATAAAGAAATTAAATTTCATAAAGTAGCCATAGCTGTGGAAACAGCTACTATATTAAGAAAATTTTGATTGAAAGTTGTCAGTGTCAAGTGAAATTGACATAGTGTGTTTGTCTTATAATTTTACTGGAAATAGGTATAGGATCTTTTGCTTTCTGTATGGAATTTGTATAAAATACATACAACTGCTTTAAGGTAATGTACAAGAAATAATAATAAATCTTTTATTTCTGCAGATAGACTGTATATAGAAAACGTCATAAAATAATAATTTTCTGTATGAAATTTGCATAAAATACATGCAACTGCCGGAAGGTAATGTACAAGAAATAGAATATTTAATTTAGGAAGGAACTTTCCGTATGAAATTTGTACAAAATACATAGAACTGACGGAAGGTAATGTGCTGGCCACATCAGATTTTTTAACTCTATATCCATTTAATATTAAGTATAAAATGCAGTCAAATCGTATAGAGAATAAAATATTCTTTAATATTTATAATAACATTAAATGTGAATAAATGATATTTAACATAGTTTTTTCAAGAAAAACTGTTAAAATCTTCAAATGATGGTACTTCCGGTTGACCAATTGTAACCAAAATCTAATCAGCTCTTCATATGGATGTAACGAAGAAGTATACGTAAAAATTATAATTTTTGAAACTGTAGTATTAGAGTTATCGCAGACGAAAATTTTGTTACACACATACACACACACACACATCCACACACACACACACACACATACAGACATCATCGTAAAAATAGTAAATTCGTATTCTAGGGACCCTAAAACGTGCTTATTGATTAAAAACTCATCATCGAATTTTTTGACCAAAGACAATACCTTCCTTACCTAAAGGTGACGGAAGGTAAAAACTGATGTGGCTAGCATATTACCTCCCGTCAGTTCTATGTATATTTTATACAAATTCCATACAGAAAGTTTCTTGTGAAATATTCTATATTTCCAATACATTACCTTCCGTCAGATGTACGAATTTTGTACAAATTATACAGATATTTTATGCGTTAGCTTCTATATTTCCAGTAAAATTGTAACACATATGTTAATTGCTCTTGACATTGACAGCTGTCTATCAGAATGTTCTTTAATTATTATAGTATAGCTGTTTCCATGTTTGGTTGGTTTTATCATACCTGGCTGCTTTATGAAATTTAATATCTTTATAATTTATTAACTCTATATCCATTGATATGAAGTATAAAATGCAATCAAATCCTAGAGAATAAAATATTCTTTCGTATTTATAATAACACTAAATGTTAAAAAAAGGATATTTAACAGCGTTTTTTCAAGAAAATATGTTAAAAACTTTATATATGAGTACTTCCGATTGACCAATTATAACCAAAGTTTTATGACCTCTTCATATGGATGAAAACTCGAGGAATACGGAAAGGTGGTAGTGGAGTTAAGCAATATACATATAAAACTAATATACTGCTGGTGGGAGTGAGATTTGTGAGACTAACATTGGACTAGTGCAGACATATATATCTGCATATATAGCTGCATTTGTTTGCAAGAATAGCTCCGCGCAAGCGCTAGATTGCTTTGATTTTATTGGTGTAGAACGAGGAAGGGGAACTAGCGGGAGGGAAATTCTTACACTAACTGACAAGGATAGACAATAATGTTTGTAACAGACTCGTCTTAAGTGAGAGATAGGGCATCAGCAGTATATTTATTTATAGGTATATTAGTTAAGCGATCCGAAAGAATCGTCACTGACACACACGCACGCACGCACGCACGCACGCACGCCCGCACACACACACACACACACACACATACACACACACACACACACACACACACACACACACACATACATATATACATACATACAGACATCATCATAAAAATAGTAAAATGGTATTCTATGGACTCTAAAACGTGCTTATTCATTAAAAACTCATCATCGAATTTTTTGACCAAAGTAAAAATACGAATACAAAAAAATTATCAATGATATTAAGACTATTTCGCCTGTTTAATTATCCGATATTTTCATTCGCGTAATTTTCGATTTAATAGTAATTTACGTTATAAGTCCGGTAAATGAGTTTTTACGGTACGAATAAGATGTTTCCGGACGAGGCGACGAAGGAGCCGAGTCTGGAATTTTGAAATGAGTACCGTGAAAATCATTTAACGGACGTATGACGTACAACATTTTATTTCATATCTGTGTCGCATTTTTGGATGAAAGTTTGCTTTATTTCAACCTTTCTTTTTCTCTTTAAAAACAATCATGTCGTCTGGGTCTTAATAAAAATAAAATAGTCATGATACCATAGCAACCAATTTTGTTTTGTTGATATTTCTAACAACGTTTTGCAACGTTTTCAAAAATGAATATGGAAAATGATATTCCGGATCAAATTTTATTAAAATCTGCGGAAGCAAAGGGAAATTTGATCCCCAAAAAATCCGCAGATAGATATAATAACGAATATCGGCTTTTCATGGAATGGAAAAAAGAAAATCAAGTAAGAAACATAACAGAGGATGTTCTATTCCATCACGTAGTTCATTATAAATTATCATAATAAGAAATTGGTTGCTTAGCAACGATACAGTACGGTAAAGAATAATAATACCGTAAAGTCTCATTTACCGGACTGAAATCACAATTGTAAACATGGAAATGCGACACAGTATGAAATAAAATCAATTTTATTGTAAGTAGATTAATAAATAATAAATACTTATATGAAATTGAACTAAAAAAAGTTGAAAATTATAATATCATTAAGTATTTTCTAATTGTATAAAAAATGAATAATATAACAATATAATAAATAAAAAATTATTACGGAATTCTAATTAGCCTCATTAGTGTGCTTATTGTTTCCGTCTAAAGAGTTTTCCAAAGCCTTATATGAAATCAAGACAAAGTACAAAGTTTGTTTTATACTACATCATAATAATTTATTGCGTGTATAACTCACATTTATTCTATTAACGTTTATTGCAGAAACCAGTTAATTTAATAGTCTATAAAAGTGTCTGAATATAAGTTAATTGCAAAATGTTAGTGGATTTGTGTTAAAGTATAATATACAGGGTGTTCAATTTAAGTGGGGAACTATTACTATCTCGAGAACTGTAAAAGGTACAAAGTTGGTTAAATTAGCAAACAATTTCTATATCATAAGACTATTAAAAAGAGCGAAACTTTCATATTTTAAATGGGACACCTATAGGTATATACAGGGTGTTTCAGGACTAGTGTAACAAATTTTAACAGCTTATTCCTGAGATCATTTTGAGCCAAAAATGTCATGTGAACATAGGTCCTATTCCTGCTAGTTACCAAAATACAAGGTTGAAGTTCTATAAATAACACGAAATTTTTAAATTTTTGTAATCAAGGTACTTTCGGAAAACAAGAGTTATATTGAAAAGTTATACTTTATTTGTATTAATTAATTTTATTTATTAATATTAACGAATACGATTTGGACAACAAAACATACGATGACACAATTATTAAATAGACAAATAAATAAATTCTAAACACAGAACAACATAACCAAATATGGAATAGGTTAACACAATATGAAATAAGATAACAAATTTTAAAAAAATTACAGCAAGTGCTCAAAATGCGCGCCTTGAACTCGTATGCATGCTTGACATCGGCGAATCATAGAATCATATACACGATAAATTACATTTTGATCGTTACGAATGGCAGCAGATGCATTCATAATTCGTTCAAGTAACTGTTCACGCATATTTATTTGTACCCTATAAACGTCTTGTTTCAAGTGTCCCCATAGATAGATATCAAGAGGATTTAAATCTGGAAATCTTGCAGGCCAAAAGTTTGGACCTCCACGTCCAATCCACCTATTTGGATATCTGTCTTGGTATTCTCTGGACGCATAACGGGCATTACCATTACATAATCCATAAATAAAAATCATATCTGCATATTCAGCAGTACCATAACCATCTATTATGAAACAAAAATACAATCAAAAGTACAATTTTTAATTAAGACAATTAATTAATACATAAATTAATTAATACAAATAAGATATAACTTTTCAATATAACTCTTGTTTTCCGAAAGTCCCTTGATTACAAAAATTAAAAAATTTCGTGTTATTTATAGAACTTCAACCTCTTGTATTTTGGTAGCTAGAAGGAATAGGACCTATGTTCATATGACATTTTTGGCTCAAAATGCCCTCAGGAATAAGCTCTTAAAGTTTGTTTCACTAGTCCTGAAACACCCTATATATACAGGTGTTCCACAACTTAGGACAAATAATTAAAGGATTTATACTGTATATTGGAATATATGTATACTACGGTATTTTAAAAACCAGCAATACATAAATTGGTCACATGCCATATTTCTAACCAAATTTCACATTGTGTATATTTCATAATCTTTTTAAAACTACTCCGAGAATTTATCTGAAACTACAAGCCTTCGTACAGCGTTTCATTGATAATAGCGTGAACTCTCAATAGATGTCTTTTGAAATAAAATTTATCACGACACGAAAAGACAAAATAAACATTCCGGAAATTGTCACCAGAAGAATAGCGTAAAAATCAATTGGAGAAATTTACACTTTATCAGGTTTCAAAAATTCAATCACATTCTAAAGAAATGAAAACTTCAGTTATTGAACTGCAGCAATAAAACTGCAACCGGTGGATATAAGTACGAGTCCACAAAGAAGTTCCTTTAGCACAATACCGCGTCCTATGACAACGGATATGTGTGACTGAACAAAAATGTTCGTAAATGTGTGTTCAAAAAAATTTCTAACTCGTAGTAGGCTATAAACAGAGAACCGTATATCTGATCTTTATTTAATTCAAAAGTCAAGTTGCCAAAATTGATTTTGAAATGTAATGTTAAGAAGAAAAGACAATAAAGAAGGATACAGTATAACTGACATTCGCCGTTTTCTAATTAGTTTCCATTTCTCAAATAAGATTCAAAAAGAAAAGCTTTAACTTCTTTGAGAATATCTCATGTCATATAAACATTTAATTAAATATTTTTAAATTGACATACGTTTCTTTGTTCATAGCCTACTCCGAGTTGGATTTTTCTTTAATATACTGTACAATTTTAGCAAAGCATTCAGTTTTTATGAAACAAAATATATATGTCAATGGAGTTTTAGCGCTATCCGCGTTGTGTCATATTCAAGTACATATCTCTCGTATAAAAAATATTTTTAATCAAAATTACGATGATACATAGAAAACTTAGGAGTCGGATAAAATATTTTCTTCACAATAATTAATAGTAATTTGTCGAATCTTAACCTTTTAGGGGTTGGGAAATACGTCATTCCTAAATGTAATCACAATCTTTTGGGTGGGAACAGAGACAACTATCTAAAGAGAGATTGGAAACTCAATGCTTTTGTATCGTCATAAAGTTCGCCATCTATCAACATATGCAACTAACTAAACCACGGTAACTATAGATCTTTAAAATGTTGACCGTGTGTGTTTTTATAATTATTTTTTTTTAATTTTTGAAAGAAAAAGAAAAACTCATATTGATATGTATTATGAATATTTATTTAAAATATATGGTGTACAAATTTTAAATTGCAAAAGAACAATTAGTAGGTATATAAATAATATTAATAAGAATAGTGAAAAATAGAAATGTATATGATTGTATATTTTTTTCAATTTCCTCACCTCTTCGCGAGATTCAATTTCTAATTTGTGTACTGTAATATTTGAGCCATATTTTTACATATGTATGTGATGTAAACAGAAATTTGTAAGCAACACAATCGGATATGTACATCGTTGTATTAGTATTATTTTTTTGAAAGAATTTTTAAATCTCATTTAAAGATAAAAAGAAACGAAAATTGGGAGCTAAGAACGTCTTCATAGTTCTTCACATAACTCATATAATCGTAACTTTATGAACGATATTGTCAGCTTTTAAACTACAGTGGATTTTTAGTTCTTTTTGCGTTGGCTCCTTTCTTTTATCATATAGAATTCTTCTGAAGAATTGCAAATGATGAAGTTCATTTGATGAATGTTCAACAGGATATTTATCTGCAAATTTGAAAGTTTCGGGAAGTTCTATATCACCTGAGCTATTGATATTCGATATACAAGCATTAAGAATTTGTTCTCCATGAAATTCTACAGAAACATATTAAATATTATTATATAAAAAGAAATTAATGTTCATAACATACCTTACGAGTTCTCTGTATGTTTTAAACATATAAAAATTAAAATGATGTGGGATCAAAAATTATGTATATCATGTCAGCTTTTAAATTTTTCAGTTTGACGTTTAAATTTTCCATTATATTTTTTTGCATTGCCTTATATGTTAAGTCTTCGCCATTTTTGTGATTTTGCTGCTCTCTGAAGAAATATGCAAGGAACTATTTTCCCCGTGCTCCGTTTACCCCCTCATCGCCAAACACTTTGTTACACGGTGACCCATAAGTCTGTCCAATCTCTTTAGATAGTTGTCTCTGGGTGGGAAATAACAGATTTCACATCCACCCCACGGATTGTTTTATAGTAGTTGCCTGGCAACATTGTCATAGATCCCCATAATAAAATAGGCTAAAAAATTAATATAGCTGTCAAAAATATTAATAAAATTAATTTGCTTGGAAAATTATTGATTTAAAAAGAGGATGATTGTGAATAAAAATAGTATACATACCTCGGTGGGAGTTTCCCCACAGTCTCGCGCGATAATGAAACATCCCATCTCGGATGTATCCAATATAAACTATTATTCACAAAAGATTACTCTTCAAGCTCATTTGTGAGCTGTTTGATATAATATTACTTACAGATAACTTCATTGCATTTAGTATGCATAGGCGTGCAACATGATATATTTATGGACACATCTTAACTGAAAAAATAAGAGTAATTCATTTGAAAATTATGTTTCTTTCTAAATAATGCCTTTCTGAAAGACTTATGTTTTTCACTTATATTTTTGCAAAATACAAAAACATAGGCTTAACTTATAAACCAAGGAATAATAATTTGATTTAAACGTCAACGCCACTCAGGGGCGTCACTAGGTACTTAACAGGGAGGGCGTAACAGGGCGCACCTTTAAAACGAAATAATTTTTGACAATCTGATTCTGCAGTGATGTCCCGAGGATCAACTACTATTATTGCAAAATAATCACAATTATTAATTTCCGGAGTTATTTTGCGTATTATACATTTTTTTGCACTACTCTCTATAACATGATTTTGTGACATAGTGCACAATAATGTGCATTTTGAGGTACATTGTAATTCTGGAGAAACGGATCAATTTTTTTAATAACTAGAGTCTATAAAATTGGCCTTATTTGTTGAATTTTTTGTTTCATTATGTCCTTGCAATGGGATAGCCTTAAATAATTTCGTCTCTTTTATAGCTTGAATGGTGCATCATTTTGATTTCTTATAGTACCTTTCTTAAGAGAAAAGGTTACCCCTGTACTAAAATATGAAGCAAAAATTCAATTAATTGTTTCGAACTATTAACATTTTAAAAAACTCAACACACGACACGTATACTTCCGATATTAACCTGAATTAAAAAAAATATTATTGAAATCTATTAGTATTTGACTTTGATTTTAATGGCAAAACGAGAAAAGTCCAGTATTAATAGATTTAAATAATTTTTATTTTAAAATGCAGGTTAGTATCGGAAGGATGCTTGTCGTGTGTTGAATTTTTTAATGCGTTAATAGTTCTAATACAGGAATAATTTATTTGAATTTTCGCTTCATATTTTAGAGCAGCGGTAACCTTTCCTCTTCGACTAAAGTCGTAGGTACATAATCGTCTCGCTGCTTATTGCAGATAAATAAGTGCATAATAAAATAGTAAAAAAATCAGATTGATTTTTAATAATTTATTTAAATAAAAACACGGAAAGGGGGCACAAAATTAAACAGGGAGGGCGCAAGCCCCCTCAGAAATGGTCTATCGACGCCACTGGGTAAATATTAGCACAGAGGGCAGTATAGTAGATAATTGGGTATCGGTAATTCTACGACATATGTCATTATTATTTATAGTGTGTTAGAAAGTAATGCCACTATTTACGTATATCTGTCATACCACATAAGTTAAATAGACATAGGTCAAATAATCTTTCTCTTTCTAATACAAAATGTTGCTAAACTACTGCTTTGAACTGAGGTGTATTCTTCTTCGAATAAATGACCTTGAATAGTCATCTACTATTATTTGCTACTCACTTGTAAACTTCATTTATGGAATCCGCCCTTGAAAATTAATCTTTACTAGTTACTAACTTGTAAAATTGACAGCTAACTTGTTAATATCTTACAAGTTAGTAACCACGTTAATAACGTTGTGGACATGTGAAAATTATTATCATACATATTAAAAATCAGTGACAATTGCAACTGACCGGTTTTGGTTATAATTATAATTTTAATTTACTTACGAGGGTAGTACCGAAAATTTCTGCAAACTATTGATAGAAAACAAAATTTTCCAGAAATTATTTTTTTGTTTTTCGAAATACTCTCCTTTTAACTCAATACATTTATGCATTCGATAAAACCAATCGTTAAAGCAAGAAATCCATTCTTCTTGAGACACTCGAGAGGCCATGTTATCGAAGGCTTCAACCGCTTCTTTTGCACTTGTATATCGAAAACCACACAATATTTCCTTTAATTTAGGAAATAGGAAGAAACCATAAGATTTAAGGCCAGGACTGTATGGTGGGTGCTGCAGTAATTCCACATTTGATTCTTTTAAATAGGATTTAGTTTACGCAGCAGTATGTGAGGATGCATTGTTCTGATGCAATACTAGTTTCCTTCGAGGCCTATTTTCACGCACTTTTTCAAACACCCATGGCAAACAAATTGTTATGTAGCAATTAGAAGTTACTGTTTTCTATCTTCTAACGCAATATTGACAGTAGGACCGGATTTTGAGAAAAAGGAGGCAATCAATTTTGTACCAACACTTTGAACTCATTTTACTTTGACAGGTTTGGGGCATGTTGGAAATACCCATTGAGCTTTTGTTCCAGGTTTAAATGCATACAATCATGATTCATCACCTGTTATAATATCATACACTGTGTTAGATTTATCTTCGTTGTACTTTTTTAATGTTTTAATGCACCATTCCATGTTGCTTTTGACTATCATTTAAATTATGAGGTATCCATCGATAACAACCCTTCTTGCTTTTTAGATGATTGAGCAAAACTTTATTTCTAGTGGTCGTTCCAATGCCCAATGGAGCCCGTATAATTCTGTGTGTGACACGGTTGTCTTCTTTAATCATTGTACGAATAGCAGCTATGTTTTCATCCGTAACTACAGAAATTGGCCGATCTTCGCGTAAATCGTCATTGAAAGAAACTCGATGAAATTTAAATTTATTGTACCAGCTGTGAACAGACCTGATACTAGGTGCTTTATTTCCAAAAGCATCCCGAAGCTTTTCGATGCATTCTTTTGGGGAGAGCGAACTTTTAAAATCGTAAAATATCATGGCTAGGAAATTTTCTCTTATTAACTGCATTTTCAGTACGACCTACCTACTTTAAAACTGCATGGAAAATTACTGATAACAGATAGCGAATTATAACAAGAACTGCCATGCTACCTAAAGATGTAATTTTGTTTTGCCATGTATTTATTTTTTATAGCTACCTTGGTTATATTTTTTGCAGAAAATTTCTGTGTTACCCTCGTAAATAAGTAACAAATAAAATATTAAAACTATTATAATTACCCCTTAACCTTAAAATTAATTTTAACAAAAACTAAAAACGTATTTCGAGAAGTAAGTTCTTATCATCAGTAATACAACAAGTGAAAGTTAAACAGAGTAGTCAAGATTACTCAACATGTCAACCATGCCAGAGGTCCTAACAACTCTGAAAAACAAGGGAGAGAACTGGGATTATATTGGGATGGGAGTCACAGGTGAATGATTACCTATAAACTAAGATAATTTTCGTCCAATACGGAGTCATTAAATTTTAAATCGTCCAATAAAATTTAACTTTGTAATAAATTGAAAAGTTTTGAGTTTGGTATGGGACCGAGATCTGCGTTCATCAAATTATTTTTATATTTATTTATTATGAAACTCTCGTATGCATCTAAATATCTATCATTATTTATATGTTTTAAAAGTTTAATATTAGAATTGTTAACTTTGTGATTATTAATGAACATATGTTGAGCTACGCTAGATTTTTCTGGATTACCGCTTTTTGGATGATAAAAATGTTCTTTAAACCGAGTGTGAATTTGTCTTTTAGTTTGACCGATGTAAACTTTATTATAATCATTACAACTAATTTTATAAATACCGGATTTTTTGTTAGTATCTATTTTATTTTTAGGGTTACCGAATAACGATTTAATGGTATTATTTGATTTGTAAGTTACGGTTGAATTATGATTTTTAAAAATTTTATTTAAACTTTTGGAATCTTTATCGTACGGTAGTGTTATGTATTTATTATTATTTTTATTATTAGATGGCGTTAACGTTGTAAAATTAGAAATGGATTGGC
The DNA here is from genome assembly GCA_963082715.1 of Harpalus rubripes. NCBI lineage: Eukaryota > Metazoa > Arthropoda > Insecta > Coleoptera > Carabidae > Harpalus > Harpalus rubripes. Next base: position 75,334,726 of record OY720449.1, on the reverse strand, counting down.
GTTTTTTAAATTTGTAAACTAATTTATCGATAGTTTTAACCGGGAAGCCGTTATACTTAGGTATTTTTTAAATATAGTTTAGTTCAGTTTTAAATCGTTTTTTGTTTAAAGGAAATTTAATTAATCTGTTTATTAAGAAATTAAACGAAGCTAATTTATGTTGCCAACAATGATTTGAGTCAGCCGTTAAATAAAATATTGTACAATTCACGCCAGGTAACTGTTTTACTGCCCCCAGGAGGTGACACGCTCGCATACTCGGCTCGGCAATCATTTCCTCCTTTCAACAATAAAAACCAATGTAAAATACTATAATTAATAAAAGGCACTTTTAAAACGAGAGATACAAATCCAGTTATATTTATACAACCACAAAATACATATCAATAACAACTTTTATTTTTGTCGTAGATAACTTGTAAAAACATCGGGTACTTATAAAATTCAGAACATTGTACTTTTAAAATATTTACTTTTTACTACGTTTACATGTAGTTTTGAAAATGGTTTCAGTTTTCATTCAAAATTAGGCGAAACAGTTTTTGAGAACAGTTTCGGCGCATGCGCATTTGGTTGATGAAAGTGACAGATCCTGTTCACTCCAAATACTCCGTTTTGCCATTATTTCAAATATTATTTGTTTTTACTTCGTACCACTACGGACGAACTGTCAGTTTATTTGTTGGTTAGTAACACAAAACGGCAGAAACGTTATGCTATGTACGCATGCGCAATATCGCAACTGAATTTTGTGTTTACTTGAGTAGTTTTGAAACAATTTTCAAGTCAAACTGGGGCGCACCGTCACAGGGTGCGATGTGTGCGTCGCACACGGGCGACACTTGATTAGGGGCGACACGGCGAGCAACACGTCTTATTTTTTTAAATTAAATAATTTCTTTGTCGATATGTGCCTATATAATATAACGTGCAAAGTAGCAACTGGCAGACAGACAGACAAATATTCATTGACATCCCTCTCTTAGCATTGAATTTAATACAGTGCAAACACCAGGAGGTATTGATAAATCTTTAGTCTAACAAAATTATATAAACAAGTATGTTTTCGGTCAAATTTAGTTTTGTTTTTCAACATAGACTGAATTTAAATCAATAGGTACACATTTTCTATCAATACTCCATCTTTAAAACATCACAAAAGTAGTTGGTGGCTTGCTTAGCAAAAGAAACTTCTTCGGATCAAGTTCACCTTTCGAAATCCAATGATTTGATTATTCCTTCGTCCTAGGTCCTAAAACTATATACATATGGGTGGATACAAGAATCATCAAAAGTTAAAAATCGCTTTTTCAAATCGCTCCAAGCCCTTGGAAATGTTCATTCGATTTCATTTTTTGATCCAAAGTGAGTAGTCGCAACACCCAACACCCTGCCAACTTTCTCATGGTTTGATATGCGCACAGCATCTATTATCTCTCCAACTTTGTAAACTTCTTACTTCTTTGATGCTATCGGTGGTGGTCGCAGTTGTTGGTCATCCTGAACCGTCATTAACCATGCTAGTACAACCACTTTTAAATTCAGCTGCTTATCTTTTCACCGTGACAAATAATGGAGCAGAGTCCTCGTAAACAAAGTCTAACTCGGCTTTAATTCGCGCAGACGTGCCTTTTAACTGCAAGAATTTAACCACGGTACGATATTTCAATGCAAAAGTAATAATAGAACCAGTATAATTTTGATGATTAACGACATCTACATGTTGAGGCTAAAAACTTATCAATTGTCCCATAAGGAAACCATTTTAGTGGTGATTCGTTATTTGAGAAAAGTCACGAAATATAGGCGAAAATGTAAATTTTGTAAATTTTTTTGCGAATAACTTCCATATGTGATTAATACTACATTTTAGTTTGCACCTTTTTAAGTGTACTTTCTATGTTTAATCAAATCGTATTGCTAAATTATTTTTGGAACTAAGTGATGGGGGAAGGGGGGGGGGGCACAAAATTAGCACACGGGCGACAAAATTGTCAAACCTATGAATTTTAGTTTTGGTTTGATATAACTCAAAACCATTTTGACACTGTATACATGGCACATGGCGTTTTGAAAACAAAAAGCCTTTTGAAAACGCATATAAACTCAGTAATTGTTTCGTGTTCGCTGTTAAATGATTCGTGAATTGCAATGCAACGAAACGTTTCACAGTACGGGTTCACAAAACAAGGAATGTGAGATATAAAGCAGAAATTACATTAGTCAACGTTGGTTGAAAGTAACCGACAACTTCGGTTGTATGGAAAAGTTGACTAATGTGATTTAGTAGTTACCGTCAACTCTGGGATGTATTGCGTAGTTGAGAAATGTAATATACAAAATTCCCGCTTTTTGCAACCATTTGCATTGCAATTGAAGTATTTAACTCGTGTTTTCTAATTGAGTTATTTATTTCTTTATACGGCTTAGCTTTTATAATTAAACATGACAAGTGGAACGCAGACGATATAAATTAATTTTTAAATATTTATGAAAAATATGAAATTCTCTGCAATATAAACTACAAATACATATAATGCGAATAAAATAAAATAAAAACTTTTTCAGTTATTTCAGACATTACAACTACATTCTCGTAAATATCTCGTTCCTGAATAAATATATGAGTTTATCTGGTTGTAGATATAAGTTGTCAAGTGTAATTAATGTTTGCAACGTTGGTTGAACAAACCTATTTTCACTCACTGCTTTCGCCCACCTGTTGCTATTTGCTGCAGAAACTTGAGTGGATAAAACAGAAGGTTTCAAATTTTGTACCTATCCAGGTAATTTATTTATTTCGTGTCCAAGAGCCATACAATATCATCACATAATAGACAAGATTAATGGCATACATAATTCTATATGCAGTTCGATTGAAGTATTGCTCTAGTAGTTGTCGCCATTCTTTCCTATGTTCTTCCAAATGATTGTATAAATAATAAATAAATAAATTTATTATTCAACAGGGCATTGTCCCAATTACTGAATAATAACATTTAGAAAATACATAGATGTAGATAAGTGAGATTATAATAATTACATAGAATAATAATAATAATATACATACATATATACAGGGTGTTTCCTTTAAAACAATCAGCGCGTTTTTGGGCGAATATATATATATATATATATATATATATATATATATATATATATATATATATATATATATATATATATATATATATATATGGAAAAAATCTGATGTAGCCGTCAGTTATATGAGGCATTTACGAAAATTCTACTGGTGAACTGTTACCGGTAAACAGCTGTTTATCAGGTTAAAGCTAGCGTAATCGATATTTTAAGAAGGCAAGTGGTAAACAAGAGTAGATCCATAACCTATAAAAAAAATCTGATGTGGCCAGCACATTACCTTCCGTCAGTTCTATATATTTTGTACAAATTTCATACGGAAAGTTCCTTGCTAAATTAAATATTCTATTTCTTGTACATTAGCTTCCGGCAGTTGCATGTATTTTATGCAAATTTCATACAGAAAATTATTATTTTGTGACGTTTTCTATATACAGTGTAATGTATCTGCAGAAAATAAAGATTTATTATTATTATTTCTTGTACATTACCTTAAAGCAGTTGTATGTATTTTATACAAATTCCATAGAGAAAGCAAAAGATCCTATATTTCCAGTAAAATTATAAAACAGACACACTATGTCAATTTCACTTGACACTGACATCTTTCAATCAGAATTTTCTTAATATAGTAGTTGTTTCCACAGGTATGGCTACTTTATGAAATTTAATTTCTTTATAATTTTTTAACTCAATATCCATTTAATATTAAGTATAAAATGCAGTCAAATCGTATAGAGAATAAAATATTCTTTAATATTTATAATAACATCAAATGTGAAAAAATTATATTTAACATAGTTTTTTCAAGAAAAACTTTTAAAATCTTCAAATGATGGTACTTCCGGTTGACCAATTGAAACCAAAATCTAATCAGCTCTTCCTATGGATGTAACGAAGAAGTATAAGAAAAAATTATAATTTTTGTAACTGTAGTATTAGAGTTATCGCAGACGAAAATTTTGTTACACACACACATCCACACACACACACATACAGACATCATCGTAAAAATAGTAAATTCGTATTCTAGGGACTCTAAAACGTGCTTATTGAGTAAAAACTCATCATCGAATTTTTTGACCAAAGACAATACCTTCCTTACCTAAAGGTGACGGAAGGTAAAAATCGAAAATTTGAAATAGGTTAGAAATTTATTGTAATTAACAAACTGAGCAAAGTCCTACTTTCAACACATTTCCAATTTTAACGCGCGCGCTTCGCTTTGCATCACTACCTTTTTTTGATATTAGATTCTTCATGAATCCGGTAGATGAATCTGGTAGATATTGTATAATTATCGAACACGGTACCTTTTTACCACTCGTGTTTTCGAACACAGTCGGTAGATGCGGTATCTACCGGTAGAATTTTCGTAAATGTTTATGTATTTTCTATGAAATCCATACAGAAAGTTCCTTGCAAAAGATTCTAAATTTCTTGTATGTACATTACCTTTGGACAGTTTTATGTATTTTATACAAATTCCATACAGAAAGTTTCGAGCAAAAAGATCCTATATTTCGAGTAAAGTTATAACACAAATATACTACGAATATGTTAATTGACACTGACATCCCGTGCTGACATCTTTCAATCATAATTTTCCTAATATAGTAACTGTTTCTAGCAAAGCTAGCTAATTTATGAAATTTAATTTCTTTATAATTTTATAACTCTATATCAATTTAATATGAACTATAAAATGCAGTCAAATCGTATATAGAGAATACAATGTTCTTTAATATTTATAATAACATTAAATGTGAAAAAATGATATTTACCATCGTTGTTTCAAGAAAAACTGTTAAAATATCTTCAAATGAGGGTAGTTCCGGTTGACTAATTATAACCGAAATATAATCAGCTCTTCATATGGATGCAACAAAGAGGAATACGAAAGAATTATAATTTTTGGAATTGTAGTTTTAGAGTTATCGTAGACGAAAAATTTGTTACACACACACACACACACACACACACACACACACAAACACACACACACACACACACACACACACATACAGACATAATCGTAAAAATAGTAAAATCGTATTCTAGAGACCTTAAAACGTGCTTATTCATTAAAAACTCACCACCGAATTTTTTGACCAAAGACAATACCTTCCTTACCTAAAGGTGACGGAAGGTAAAAAAATCTAGATTACAGTATCTGATTTGGCCTTAAAATCCCTAATATTAAGACAAAAATCTAACTCAGAACAAACAATATCGTAACAGCGACACATAGAACTAAGTGGAGAATTATAGTGATAGTTGGTACGGGATAGAGAAGGCGTGAATGTATTACTGCATCTAGTATGGCACATATTAACAAAAAAGTCAAGTTAGCAAGTAAATCAAAATCAACAATGTTATTTACAATTTTGTACAAGAATACTACTTTGTTTTTAAAACATCTATTAGAAAGCGGCTCAAGGTTAAAATTATCAATTAAAGACTAATATTCACAGTTAGGCCAGTAACGAAAGATTCCGTAAAAAAATATTTTTGCAAAAAAAATTCTGTATATCTTCGATTGCATTTATCAGATATTGTTGTGATGGGTACCATATAACAGAGCAACAATCTAGTTAGCTTATAATTATAGCATGAAATAAAGCAATGTAACATGAAACATTTTTAAAACCAGAAGTTGAACGCAGAATGACACCAAGTAATTTGTAACATGACTTCATTATATATTGTGCATGATAAATTAAAGTTAATTTAGTGTCAAGAAATAGACCTAGATCTTTTGTAATTGTGGAACGGGATAAAAGTACACCATTCATGGAATAATCGTAACTAAGTGAATTAGATTTTCTAGAGAAAGTTATAACTTGACACTTGTTTACGTTAAAATGTAATTGATTCATTAGTGACCATTGACATATAGAATTTAGATAGTGCTGCAATAATTTACGATCTTCTAAGTTGGCTATAGATCTAAATAAATTGAAATCATCCGCATACATCAGGAAATGGTGATACTGAATTATATTTGAAATACCGTTAATAAATAACAAAAAGAGTAGTGGACCTAAAACGGAGCCTTGTGGTACTCCAGAACTAACAATAAAGACTGGTATTCTGAGCACCTGACTAAAAAAACGACTAGCTAGTCGCCCGACTATCATAATGTTACAATATATACTTTATACGGGTGGCTAGCTATTCGCTTCCTTAGTCGGGCTTAGTCGCGAGCTTAGAATACCAGCCAATGTTTTTAGATGTATAACCATAACAATAAACCTATATTGAAATCGGTTGGTCAAATAAGACTCGCAAAAGTTATATAATTTTACAGAAAACCTGATTTTTTCTAATTTATAGAGTAATATAGTGTGACTAACTGTATCGAACGCCTTATAGCTTGGTGATAGCAGAATGGGCTATTGCGTGACATTTTTTATTTAATATATTTGAAGAGACGATAAAAACTTGCTACCTTTTTTTTTGGCAAAATTTTCATTAATTGGCCAGAAAAAAATTAATGAAATTTTAATATTTAAATTACCGCCATGTATGACGTAGAATTACGCCGTACCAATGAATGGCCGTAAAACAATAACATCGGTACGTCCAATAGCAACGGCATGTGTGGGTAATTTAACAGTGACAGATCATCTGTTTGACGTTTGAATAATAGTTTGATGTTAATATTTTCGTTTGTCATTTTAATCTTGTACGAGTATAATCTAAGTTAAAATCCTTCAAATTTGTGCTTAACAAATCGAAATACGTAATAAAAGTAACAAAAACCACGCAAATTGTAAATAATAAAGAAGAGAGACAGTGACAGAACAATGAACTACTGTCAAAATCAAATTAAAACTCGCACTCGCTCGTCATCTACAGGTTACATTTTTAAATATGCATCCCTTTCTCCAGTTCAAAATAATGACGTCAAAGAAAATCTTCTTTCTTAATTTATTAAACACATATATTTTTTTAAATAAAATTTATATTTTTACATACGTTTTCAACTTTACTTTAGGTGATAAATATAAGATTTCCAGTACCACGCAAGTAGCCTATTCTATGGGTCGCGATGAATACGCTTCTGCTGTGACCATGTAACAATAGCAAGCAACATATTTCAATAGTAGGATTAAACAAAATTCAATTATAGTCATACCTTTGTGTAAATATAAATAAACTATAACAAAACAAAATAATTCTGGAAATAAAGGCTGTGCATATTCTGCAAAAGCTTTAACAATTATTTCATTAGAACTCGTGGAAACACGAACATATATCATTAAGTATGAAGGGCGTGCGTAGTTCACTGACGAGAAACTCGTATTTCCTAATTAATTAATTGAACTATACACGCGCGCACGTGAATTTCCAATTATCTATTTTCAGATATCCAGGTCTTATTTCTACGTATTTATTTATGTATTCGTATATACCTTACACTTTGCCCTTTGAACATCTTCGTCAAAACATTAAGGAATAAATAATTATAATAATAACAACAGTTTAAAATACTGTAATTTTCCGTTAGTTATATGTGATTTTTCTAAAGAATCAGGTTTAAAAATTGTGGTCATGTCGCACACAAGTAAAAAAAAAAACTCTATAAATCCTCATGGATATTCACATCGGACAAGCAATCAATGTACGTTAACACTTAGGCTTAGGTCATAAATGACTCTTATTTTTTTAACATTTTAAGTGAAACTCCGTTTAATTTTGAAGCAATTCGTAGTATTAAAAAGTCTTAATAAGGTCCTTCACCATAACAACAATAAATAACGATTAAAAGAAAAAAAAATACTTAAAATTTGTTCTTAGTGTCACTTTGACGTCATACTATTGCTATCTGTAGTGTGATGTAAATCTAGTTAACATAGATACGAAAGTTTTGAAAATATAAAACAATATTTATGTAATTTGTGACAGTTAATAAATGTTACTTTAAAGATAAATATTGTTATTAATAATAATTTTCCTTCGCTTGTTGTCCGATATAATTACAATGTAGTATCGCGTTATGTCATACCTATCGGTACATTTGAAAGTATATAATCAAAAAAACACCCGATGTAACACCTCATTACAGCTCATTTAGTTACTCATTCCGTTATTTGTACCTATCAGATACGGACGTTCAACAAATGGTTGTGTGTTGTGTTTTCTAAATAAAGTGTAGTGATAATGATATTGTGAAAAAGAAGGCACTCTTCACCTTCAGGCTGCTGCTGTGCTGCGTTGGAGGAGGAATTAAATAGTGTGACGATGGTCACTAGATTTGGATTTAATTTGCGTGTTTAGCATTGTAGTCTTGTGGTTAACAAGTTAGTTTTTTTGATAAAGGTTATAAATTCAAATCGAGGTTCAAATCCCACCAGTAAAAATGTTGTTTACATTTTTATTATTTTGTATTGATTGAGATTACGCATACAATGTAATTGTTTGATTGTGTCAACACGACTCCGTTTCGAAATCGCGATTGTTGACGAGTGTTGTCAAGTGACAACACTGTTACCGTTTTGCTTTTTTTCAACTTTGGTGATTGCCATTGTTGACCGTTCGTGTCGCGGCCCCGTAACTTTGGTGTGTGCCATTGTTGCCCGTTCATTGTTGACCATTTATTTTTATGAACAAATCCTGCAAGTACCGCTGGTGCATTTGTATTATCCTATAGTAGGCTAACGATTGCTACTTTCATTTATTTGTTACTATTATCGTTTTAATAAATTTTAATAAAATATTAAAATTCATTATGATTTCATTGTCAAAAACCGAACTCTGTCTCCACTAAGCTACCCGAGCCCTTTTGGCGTTCAAGCCACTCTTTTCAGAGACGCTATCATAGCGTCCTCCACATCTCCTGTGCTGTGTTATCGAACGGTCGATTGGCGCCCGAGAAACCCGTTTTGACAGCAAGGAGAACTGAAGAGAAAGTCGAGTGAAGTTGACAGAATGACCATTTTGCCCTCACAAAATGGCGCCCGAACAGGGACTGTTGACAGGCTACACGCCTTTTCATATTGTCATTACAATAGATTGAAAAGAAAACTGATTTTGAAGTCCTAGTAAGTACTAGATACTTTGTTATGGCAAGGATCTTGTAGTCATGTGACTTACCCTCATAGATCCGATGAACGCGTGTTCATCCTTTTTTCTGCCCTGTAACATTTGGATCTGGAAATCAGGGGACTTATCCCTTTAGATCTGATGGACATGTGTTCATTATGGCGTATAATTACACTAATCTGAACCAGATAGTCAAGTGACCTATCGCTGAGTTCCTGATAAACATGTGTTTATCCAATTTTTAGTAATTAAGGTAAGTACTTTATAGTACCCTTTCATAGTCTAGGTTTAGTGTTGGCTTACTTCTATGGGTAAAAATGTTACATACGTTCAGTGTTACATTTGTTATGTAAACATCAAACCTTCCTTGATTCAGATAGTTTGTCACGTGACTTACGAACCTTATATTTTACTCATATAGTTTCAACACAGGGAGATGATACATGCTCGTCCGGTGTGCGGTAACGAGAATTTACCCAGGTACATTGTTCCGGAGACAAGTTTTTTCTTCTGTATCTAAAGTCTTAAGCAAAGATTTTCTTCCTTCTTGGGGAAAAATCTTACCGATTAACAAAGGCCAAAACGTAAACATACAAGATGAATTTGTTGTAAGAATTAACAAAAATTTAAAGGAAGAAATGACTGACAAGTACCCGTTGGTAGCCATTTATTAAGCCTTGCACCCACCTAAACTAATTGACGAAATTCAAGCGTGCATACCGGAAACAGTGGTTAAACAAGACATTTTCCTTACATGAATAGATTACTCAGAGCCTTTTTAGCTTTGGTTATCTTAATGAGTAACATTTTAACAAACGATCTAACTCTAACTGGTGTAGCAGATTCTTTGCCGAAATTGGCAGACGTTTCTCAGTTTATGGATAATGCCGCAATTGTACATAACGCAATCTCGCTTTACAGAAAATACATTTTCTCACCTGACCAAAATACAGAGTGCAGTAAAATGGTGAAAGACCACAGGTATGGACGATTACTTCTTCAACAAAAATCTTTATGAAGGCGTAAAACCGAACACTCCTTCATTCAAAACCGTGTAAACTAACAGCGGCATAGGAACTTCACCAGGTTAAAAGAGAGGAGGGAGGCGTTAAACACAGGGCAATAAAAGGACAAGAGAAACATGAGAAACAATGCTGGTGTAATGGTGTAAGTGGCAGGCTCTTACGCAAGACAACGTTGTTCTAATATGGGTAAACGGATTCGCTATACCTTTCAAAATTCTATACCAAAAACAGTTATTGGAAACAGTCAACTTAAAACAGGAAAAGGCTGTTTTCTGACTTACTCTTTATAGGTACTACATCTAAGTGCTAGGTACTCCAAATGAGTTCATATGAAGTTATTTTTTAGCAAAAAAACAAAACCCTAATGGAAAATTTAGCTTCATTTAAAATTTAGTTGAACTAAAATGTTCATATTACATCCTTTTTTAAAATAGTATTTAAACTATTACTGATAATTGTTACCTAGCAAATATAGTTTTCAAATACGCTTGTTTTTTACTATTAATAGAAAGAAAATTTAGAAAATACCTTAGATTTAATTGTTTTCAAATATCAGAGATATGAAATTAATTGTTTGCCATTTAGGTAAAAACATATATCATACATGCTAATAATGAGAAAGAACAAAACTAGAATTTAGTATCAATGTGTCTCTACAGTAGAACTCCTTGAATCACTGTAATTCTTTTTTTAACAGAGAAATTAACTTTTTCTGGGATTTGGAAAAAGGAAAATTTCTCTTAGCTCCACATAACTATTAGCAAAACATAACAGAAAAATGACCAATTCGAACTACCGCAAAAATCATCATAATTGGTGATGCAGTCATTTTTCACTTACTATGTGTCACATAAAACAAAAGGTTTAAACTTGAAATGTTTTTTCTAGTGCCTCAACCTCTGGCTGGGGAGCTCCCAGTCATGAATTTAATTTAGCACGCGGGTAATGCAACACGCAGGAACGAAATTATCGCATAAATTGTCTGGATTTCTAGCAGCTTTCTATCACATGGCAACAACCATTACTTTTAATCCATAAACTTAGTATTTAATTTTTGCATTTTAAAACAAATGAACAGACATGTTATATATCGTTGGAAAGAAAAACTGGTGTAACTTTTCAATATGGCGTCCATATAAAAATTAAAACTTTCGCATCATAACTCGAAAATATACAGTATAAAGAAAAGCTGAGCTTCGAAGAAATATAAAAAAGTTCCCTAAAGATGTGCAAACCAAAAATCCAATAGTATTTAACACTTAGAAGTATTTGCAAAATAAAAAACAGCAAAATTTCTTTTTTCGCCTATATTTAGTGACCTTTGCCTTTTTTCGCAAATAATAAAACACCATTAACATGGTGTTCTAAAGGAGCAACTTTTATCTAATTTACACACGCTTCGTATCTCTTATTTTTCTTGGGTTTCCCATGTTGGAATAGTTATCATGGACACCTTGTATAGTTACAAAATTCGGGAAACTGCAAATTGACCTACATGCCAGAATAATTAACAAAATGTAAAAATTACGCACTCCAGACTCCTTCTCAGTAGATACCTTTACAATTAATTACACATATTACTTTTACGCTTTTTTCCGGTTTTTTTTTTCAATAATTAGTTAGTTAGAAATAATAATACTTGAAAAAGCGGTCGGTATTTTAATAGTTGGTATTCATTATTCCAAAGATTGCTCACAGAAACTCAAAATTTTGTTGAATCAAAAATTCTTTACTCTAATCACGTTTCAGAGACACACATTCGTTGTCCAAGGATCTTGCGATCTGCGAAATAGAAGGGATATTATCCGGAGAGTGTTTATAAATAAAAACATTCTTCAAGCTGTTCTGCCTTTAATACTATCATTGTTGTCCGAAAGAACATTATGGGTGCTGTCACAAAAGAAAAAACCAAGAAATTTTGTTGTTCAAAAAATTTAGAACCATATTCATATTGTTTAGAATATAATATAAATTTTATAACTAACTCCGTCCATGTAGAGAGTTCCTACTACACAGGAATTTCTTATCGAGCAGCTCTCAATCTAATACTATCGGTAAAAAAGCGAAGATGAATTTGTAATTAAAAGACAAATTAGAGAAATTTACATTACAAGATCAGCAAATCGAAAATATGAAGTTACATAGAATCGAGTTCGAATTCTAAAATATATCGGAAACATATTTTCCCTTACAAGGACCACTATCAAACTAGTTACCTTAATGGCTCTTAGCAGAGCACATAAGGTTCAGACTCTATCATCAATAAATTTAAACCTTACTACAAGAATACAAGATAGAAAATAGTGAACGAATAAAGACATCAGGTCCTATTAGACAACAATCTTTACTTTTTTTCCCATTTTTTCGCGAAAAACCAGAATTTTATACTGCGTCAACAATTATTCTCTGCATTCGTATCACATCTGAATATCGTTAAAATGACCAAAGATATTTAATTATAACATACCAAAAATCGAGTCATCCAGTATGTTCTCAAACTATTAGTAGATGGATAAAGCTAGTATTAAAAAAGAGCCGTATAGTTACTAATATTTTTCCGGGCCACAGTATAAGACACGCTTCCATCTATGTAGCAAATAGAACAGGGTTAATATAGACACGACATGTTGAACACCGAATTCTCAATATTCAATCAACTTTTGTAATAAACCTGTAATTACCTAATAGTCATCTTTTGCAAATAAGTATAGAGAAAACTGTTTTAAATACGATACTCGTAAGATTCAGCACGATTTCGTACCTATCACTTTAAACATCTACATTGTAATTATATCGGAGGACAAGCGAAGGAAAATTGTAAGATTAACCGACTTACCTGTAAGGAATGTTGATCGTAATTTTCCGAGCTTGTCCTCCGATATAATTACAAAACCCCCCACCTCACCCGAAGAACCCAAGTGCGAAATGCGTATCACAAATAACGAAATGAGTAACTAAATGAGACGTAATGAGATGTTACGTCGGGTGTTTTTTTTGATTATATACTTTCAAATGTACCGATAGGTATGACATAACGCGATACTATATTGTAATTATATCGGAGGACAAGCTCGGAAAATTACGATCAACCTTCCTTACAGGTTAGTCGGTTAATCTTACAAATAACGCCACACTATATTTCTTTTGCAGCCTACTATATCGGATGTCCACAGAAGGCGTGCCACCCAATTAACTTCTTATATTTATAAAAATATCTAATTGAAATTTTATATGCGTTAACTTAACATATGTGGTATCATTTTTATGGATAAATGATAAACATATCACATCCGGTTTAACCGGAAGTTGCATCAACTATTTTACATGAAATAAAATACCCTGTAATAAGTTAATATAATTAATAAATATGGTTTTAAATTACTGATAAATGCTTCTTAACAAAAATATTAATTAAATATAAATCCTTTTTACATGCTGAAAATTAAAATAAAATTGACTTGGATTAAATTGTATTAAAAACAAAATTTCCAGAATATTTGATGACATCTGATCCCGGATGTAGGATGTCACATTCAACTCTCGTTTTATGGTGATTGATTAAATCCCCGGAAAATTTACATATTCTGGTAACAGATAGAACATAAAACCTTTGGATGATTTCAACAAGGCAGCTCAACAACCAGTGTCATCTGTTTTGTGCAACGTAAAATATTCACTTGCTTCACTACTTCAATAATAAGATTACATCGTATACTATTTTCAACGATTCATTCATAAATAACTTGTAAATTAATCAGCAATAGTAATATATTATTATCCTTTTTAAAGCAAAAATAAAATAATTAAAGTCTACATGCGCGTAAATGTACAAATTTTGACACGTAAACATCGTCTACGTATTTCACGTGGCATAGATTACAGGCACAACCGTGAGATCAACCGAGGATAGGTTAATTAATAATTAAATGAAATATGAAATTGTAATTATCTATTGTTGGGATTTATGTGCAATGTAAATTTATAATGAAATTTCTAGATGATGAAATAGAATTTAATTATCTATGAGGTATTTGATGGTTATTTATATTTTGATGTACAATATTAGTGTCACAGTAATTATTTTGCGTAAGACTATTTTTATTAAATTTATTATGTCTTGTTTATAATTAGCTATTTAGGTACGTAACCAATGCAGTTGGATAAGAGGTACATTTAATGATACTAGTATTCACGTATTTTATTTCAGTTTATTCCTAGATTTCAGTGTAAGAACATCGATATTGTAGTGATTCAGGTAAGAGAGTTAATCTGGCGTGTGTATGACTGTGGGTGTGCGTGCGAGCAGTACGGTGTACTGTAGTGGCCGCATCGTGTGAACCCGACCCGAGGGTCGCCAACGGTAGCAGCAGGGAAGACTGTAGTGACCCGCATCTGTGGTCGCCAGCGGTAGCAGCAGTTAGGGCTGTAGTGATCTGATCCAGTTGGTTAAGAGGAATGTCTCCGTATCACCACCGAAGCGGCAGTGGTTCCGTAGTGGCCGCTCGTGTGAACCCGAGGGTCGCCAGCGTAGCAGCAGGGAAGGCTGTAGTGACTCACATCTGGTGTCGCCAACGGCAGCAGCAGTTAGGGCTGTAGTGATCTGATCCAGTTGGTTAAGAGGATTGTCTCCGGATCACCATCGAAACGGCAGAGGTTTCGTAGTAACTAGCGGTACTGCCCGTAGTTGCCAACGTGTGTACGGTGTGTGAATGCCTGTACCTTTTTGTGAATAATTGCCTCCTCACTGAATATTTCTCATGTGTTAATTCTTTTGCAGAAATAATCACGGCGTGGAGGAGGATTCCGCGTGACCGGGTTCGGCCAGGCGACGGTCATCTAGATTTGTTATTTTTTCAGTAGTAATGCTGTATATACTGGTTTGGGTGATAAATGTGTTTTAATATGGGTTAATATTCTTATTTTCAGCGCTAACATTTAATCGTCATTTATAACAGAATATTACACTGTTCAAATATAGAGAAAATATATCACAGTAATTATTTTGCGTAAGATTATTTTTATTAAATTTATTATGTTTTGTCTCTAATTAGCTATTTAGGTACGTAACCGATGCTGTTGGATAAGAGCTACATTTAATGATACTGGTATTCACGTATTTTATTTCAGTTTATTATTAGATTTCAGTGTGAGAACATCGATATCGTAGTGATTGATTTGTGTAATGATTCATGTGAGTTGAGTTTTACACACACTTTTAGTCCACGATAGCAAGAGTAATGCAGATACGGATTTGTATGATTATTTTCTTACTTTACTGCGTTGTCCTTTATCCTATTTCTTGTTGATCGGTCGTGCCCTGTAGAGCCTCTGGTGTTGGGCACGTTGGGTTCCAGACGTGATGAGAGAGCTATAAGGGTAACCAGGAATGCGATCTATGTGTCCACGATTACTAGCCTCGTGGGTTTTCGTTGATTGACCGCGTGGTAACGGCAGGGATGGTTTTATCCTGGTTTTGTAACTATGCTCCTAAGGCCGAAGTAAAGCCACTAGGGTTGATCAGCACCTGAGCGGAATTCGGGTTAGGGTAGCTCCCTATACTCAGGGGTGGTAATGGCAAGGTTGGCTGTGTAACCATATCGCTATTTAAATAGCAGGTATGCATTTCGCATAAGGTAACTTATTCCATTTTCCCTGTTCTATTGGACATTGTTGCATAAGTGTTATTTCTCGTGTGACTTCTCAATACATTCCTTTGAGGTGGATGCGCGTGTATTTTGTGAATTAGTGCATTCTAACTGAGTATTTCTCATGTGTTAATTCTTTTGCAGAAATAATCACGGCGTGGAGGAGGATTCGTCGTGACCGGGTTCGGCCAGGTGACGGTCATCTAGATTTGTTATTTTTTTAGTAGTAATGCTGTATATACTGGTTTGGGTGATAAATGTGTTTTAATATGAGTTAATATTCTTATTTTCAGCGCTAACATTTAATCGTCATTTATAATAAATATATTATTTTACGTATTTTACGTAGGGTAGTAAGTGCTTCCTACCGATAGACGATGATTTTGATAAACCCGAAACCGATAGAAGAGTACTTACTAACCGCAATGCTTATTGTTTTCATTTACTGCTTCCGCCTCGCAAATAGGGGTTCAACAAACCAAGCTACTTGGCTTGAAATAAAAAAGCTTGGCTTGGCTTGAAACTTCAAGCTTTTTTAATGTTGGCTTGAATGGCTTGAAATATCCGTTTGGTAGGATAATTGTATTACTTATAACTTATAACAAATTACCAAAAAATATTGGTAACTTCTATCACCTTACTGTGTTAGTTTGTACAGTATTTTTTTCTTTACGAATAAGAGCAGTTGAATAAATAGGAAGAGATCCGAAAATTGACAGAAGAGGAAAAGAATTCGTTATTTCAATTAATTAAAATGCACGAACGGCACATAAAAGATAAAAATTAAAATAAAAATCAAGTTTATTCTGACATTTTTTCGTGATTTATATATTTTTATGCGTTTATTTGTATTATTGACTACATCTACGAATTCAACCATGTCATAAACATCATTTTCACGTTCTGAAGAATCAGAAAATTATAAAAAAATATATAGATTCTATTAAAATAAATTTTACTTACCCATATTTAATAATAATTATCCACAATAAATCAAACTGAAATTAGGTTAAGTCTGTATGCTTGACAGGTCAGGTGTTAAACCAACTAGTTTAACGATTTATACCCACAATTTCTAGGTTTAAATTTATTATCTATTGGTATAAGCTGTACCTATACATAGAAATGTTATGAATACAATTCTTTGCTAAACCTGGTATAAAAAAACAAGTTTAAGGTTACACTGGGTATAACTATTGCTATGATTACGGCTGTAAATTTTTAACTCTTCACTGAGAAAAATGACTGGTTTTTAGCAAATAAACCGGCCTATTCTATATCTCAGTGGTTAATATTTAACCACTGGTTAAATTTTTGAACCAATCAAGTATGTTGACATATAAAGCCGGTATCCCACTGTAAAAATTTTGATAATAATTTCTGTAAATTTTTTTACAAAAACGTTCCATGAAAAGTACTGCATCCCACTGTAAAAATTTTTACGCGTTTTTATGGAGTGTTGCATAACTCATGAAAAAGAATTGGCGCCAAAGATACTACTACACCTCATTTTGTAGCCGTTGTTCTGCAGAGGTAGTTGCGTTTTGTAATTTCATTATGAACAACGTTCATTCAAATAAAAGAAATGTTAGCTGCAATAATTGTTGGAGTAATGGTATACACAGTTATACAAAAAAAAAAAAAAAAAAAAAAAACAGAACATCGCTGGTGGACTAGTCTATGACTGGAGAAAAGAAATACAAATCACAGTGTTTAATTATCAGACACACCAAATTACGAATAGAAGATGAAATAAATTACAGAAATTTTCTTCGAATGAAAGACCATTTCTTAAAAATCATGGACATGGTTCGAAAGTAAAGTAAGAAACGTGACACTCAATTAAGGCAGTGTATTTCGGCACATGAAAGATAGGCATTGTTCTATCTAGTGTACACATATATTTTGAAAAATTAATCCTTTTATCGTCACTACTTAAAGGGTACGACGCGAGTATATAGGTGAATAAAGTCCATCTTAAAATGCTTGAACGAGGCGGATTTATATGGGCTTCTCATTTACTTCATATTTTATTTTTGCAAATTTGTACAGGTAATTTAAAATACACTTTCTATAAATTATAGATCAAGATATTTATACTAATACTACGTAAAATTATTGGTTGAAAAACTTTGTTGGTTACGATTAATGAGTATTCTAATAGGATTCGGACGGAAATGTTAAAGGAGAAAAAAGAAATGCAAAGAATAACGCATATAAATATTAAATAACTTTAATACTTATTTTTTTGATGTTGTATTGCCTAATTATTATAAGATAACAACATTTAACAGTTGAAAATCGCACTTTGCCTGGCTTATTTATTATAATATTCAGGCGATTGTGTGTTATCAAACTTCTTCATTTCTGTACAAATCAATTAAAACGCTGTCTGTTCAGGCAACCGCACTACACATTTTGATTATTTTGCTTCATATTATTTCCAATTTCAATATAAACAAACGCTCACCGCTGTTCAAATAATGTCAGAGAATAACAGCTGTTTTTAGAAAATGACTTTACCCATGGTTCAAGCAACCGCATTGCGCACGCCCGCATCAACATCCAATCATAACGCAGCTATCAACAAAATGAATACAGACTGCTGTATTTATGTGACGTCACATCAAAATTTTGACGTGACGTCATGTAAATACAGTTTTCATAAAAATTCTGTCAAAACGGTTTTTATAAAAATATTTAATCAAAATTTTTACAGTGGGATACCGGCTTAACAAAAAAAGTTATTTTTAGTTGTCAAATCAATAACTATTGGATAAAAAATTTAACCAGTGGTTAAAAATTAACCAGTGGTTAAAAATTAACCATCGAATTACAGAATGGGGCCCAAATATTCATAATTAAGGGGTACTTCATTCATTCAATTATTGCAACGTTGCAACAAATACAATTTAATCTTTAATATGAAATGTATTTTATTCATTCAGTTATATTATTTATTTGACCGTCATTTATTTCATTTAAATTTAATTTAATTTTCTCAAATAAACTAATATATTTATGTTTACTATTTAAAATTGAGATTGTATAAATAAATTTATAATTTTCTGAAGTAATTATTTGTTTCCTACAAATATGTGATTGTTTAGAATTAATTTCATAATATATTTGTGTAAACTTTATATTAATTACAATGAAAAATAGTTTTTATTGTACGAATCTATATTTATTTGTCACAAATAAATATTGTTTGTGGCAAAATGATATTTCCATTCAGTGAACAATGTTCTATTTGACAAATGACGATTTTAAGTAAAGTGACTTGTATGGACTTGTTCATTTGTTGTACGTTGCATCTTGTTTATGGTGGTATTCATTTCTGGCGATTTGTTTTTCATTCGTGTTCTAAAAAGTAGTGAATATGGGTGACGAAACAGTGAAAAATATACTACTTGAGTGGAGTTTTGGTTATTTGCTTTGCATTTTTCAGTGTATCTTTTATGCCAAGGCACATGCATCAGCACCTGTACAGATTGTGTGTTTATTTATAATTTTTCATGAAATGTACATTAATATACTTAAGGATGTAATTTGTGTGTTAATAAAAATATGGTGTACGAATAAATTAAATGTACTAGTCTTTATTTATTTTCCTTAAATTTTTATCTATTTAGAGTGGACAGGTTGTGAGAGTTAGGTATTTAAATTTGGTTCAAATAAATTATTAAATATCCAATAATAATGAAATAAAGTTAGCGAAATTAAAATAATTTTTAACGTAAATAAATGCATAGTTCTCATGAAATAGAAGATATAATTGATATCAATATATATATATATATATATATATATATATATATATATATATATATATATATATATATATATATATATATATATATATATATATATATATATATATATATATATATATACTCTAAGACAGAATTTATGTACTTTTTTAATTTGTAATTTCTTATTAGTATTATCGATTAATCAAAGAATCGTTCTACCTGAAATTTATTACCTATATTCTGAAAACCCTGTATGTTAAAACAAATGTAAAAGCTTAAGCTATGTGTTAATTATTTTGGTAATAAGCAGATCCAATATAATTTCCTTAAACCACAGTATCATCTATTCAAAATTCTTCCGAAAACTTTAGTGACACGTTCATTAATAATAAAAGGCAAGGTTTTAAAATACAAGTATTATGAAATAAATTTCAAATAATAACATAATTGCATTTAAATAAACCTACAATGCGATTACAAAAATATACGTAAATTCGAAATTCTGCGTACCTACCTATAGAATTTGCCGATTTTCATAAGCGGATTTATACAACAACCAAAGGTTTAAGCATAACGTGAGTTCATAGCGCTAATAGATAATGCGTAACAAAGTTTTATATACGGTAACGTCCAGGACCATTCACAGCATTATGCATTAAATAAATTTGTGACAGCTGTCAAAATGAATTTGCGAGAAATCTCAAAATTTCGACGAAAACAAATAGCTGCAGCCAGTGCTACATAAAATCATCAAATAAAATTAAACTAGGAAATACGCTTCAGCAATCCTTTCCTGCCATGATAAACTTCAATTTTGACAAGTAATTTGAATATATATATATATATATATATATATATATATATATATATATATATATATATATTAATTAAATTTTGTTGCAGAAAATGCTATGTTTTTCTTACGCATTAGCACTAGATATATGTATTAAAGTTATGTATTATGCATTCTCATTACGTATTAAAAAAGTATCGGTATAGACAATCTACCAGAGGTTTAGTATCATTAAAAGATTAATCCGCTTTAGAAGTAAACTGATGATTTCAGAAAAACTTTAATACAAGGATTTGAAATGTCCCTTTCACATATGTATTTATATTGCTCCACATTTTCAATATGTACTTCCACTTTTTTTTTCTTGTATCCAATGGAAAATAACGTCTTCTCTGAATAAAAAAATCTGATGTGGCCAACACCAAACCTCCCGCTATTTAATTTTTATTAATATAAATATACATAAATATTTAGTTATGCTGAAAACTGTATTAACATCCATTCCATACAACTATGGTTCTATTTACTATTTTCCTTCTAAAACATTACTATTATAATTTGAAATGATTAGTTGTTTGACAGTTATATACATTTGAGATATAAGGTGCGATCAATGAAGTAAGCAAATCAAGCAAATGCTAGGTAAGCGAATGAGACTTGTTGCTTAGTACATTGAACGGTTTGCTACTTATAATCATAAACTATCATCCACAACTGTCATCGCAAAAGTTGTGAGTTGTCAAATATAACGTATATCTCTCGTATTTATTTTCTTGGCCTGCGAACTTAAGGAAAATGAATTTATACATTTGTTTGCAGACAGTGATTAATTTGGAAGAAGGTATAATAATTATAACAAAATATTACAAATTTAATAATGTTATAAACATCCATCACAAAACTCTCAAATCCTTTTAGACATATGGTTGACAGACACGAAGACATTAGTTGCGTTCAATGAAGTAAGCAAATCAAGCAAATGCTAGGTAAGCAAACGAGACTTGATGCATAGTACATTGATCGGTTTGCTACTTATAACCATAAACTGTCATCTACAACTGTCATTGAAGAAATTGTAACTTGTCAAATATAAGAATATAACATGTGTATCTCCCGTATTCCTTTTCTTGGTCTGCTTACTTATGGAAAATGAATTTACACATTTATTTTCAGATGTGGGATTAATTTGGAAGAATCTATTTTTACTATAACAATATATTTCAAATTTAATAATGTTATAAACATCCATCACAAAACTCTCAATGCCTTTTTGACATGTGGTTGAAAAACACACAACATATAAAGAAATAGAAACAGTTCAAGTTAACTTCGTGTATGTATAATTTGTATTTCCCGCCGTTATATTTGACACTTAGCAAGGCAAGCGACAAATTTGTTGCTTCGATTGCTTGCAAGCAAATCAAGCAATTGCTAGAGTAGCAAAGTCGTTCAACAAATTTTACTTCCGGTTGCTTGTTTTGCTGGGCTTATTGAACGCACCTATAGAAATAGTTCAAGTTAACTTCATGTATGTATAATTTGTATTTCCCGCCATTATATATGCCACTTAGCAAAACAAGCGAGAAATTTGTGGCTTGGATTGCTTGCGAGCAAATCAAGCAAATACTGGGCTAGATAAGTCGTTCAACAAATTTTGCTTCCGGTTGCTTGTTTTGCTGGGCTTATTGAACGCACCTATAAACTGTGTAAAGGAGTTCTGCTTGTTTAAAGCGTAGGCTCCGGGACTAAAATGATAGATAATTTTATAAAATTATCCATAAAATATTTATACAAATCTGGAAAAAATTAATAATCTTTAATTTTTATAATAATACAAATCTTAATAATAAATAATATTTGAATGTATTTTTTGAAGAAAAACTATTTTTACTTTCAAGTAAAGTACCATTTCCGATTATATGATATACACCAAAATCTACTGGCCTCTTCCCTATTGTGTATGTCATCTCTGAAATCACAGATGGCAGTTCTTAAAGATAATTGAAAGTTATGTTGGTTTTGATGATGATAAGATGTGCCAACAAGAACGAAACATAGAACAAATTGTAACAACATGTAACAAATCTAAAATCTATTATACAGTAACTGGAATACGTAAATTTACAATATTAATTTGCTAGTGGTAAAAAAGTGAGAATGCCAAGTTATCATCATTCATGGATGTAATAGGAGAGGAGTAACGAATATCTCACATATGCGTAAAAGATTTCAAAATTTTCTGAGTGATAGTATTTGAGTTAGAGTGGAGGATACACACACACACACACACACACACACACACACACACACACACGCACGCACGCATCATCGTGAAAATGTTAAAATTGGATTCTAGGGACCTTAAAACGTGGTCATTTACCAAAATCTCAATATACGATTTTTATCTTGATCCCTATACCTCCCTTACCAAGGGTAGTGGGAGGTAAATATTGTAACACGAGGGGGGTCTCCTTCGAAAATGACTGCTAATACTAATACTGCTGATTGTTTCTTGTTGCTTACTGATGATTCCCCTTACTAATTCTTCTTACTCCCAATACTTGCTCCAACGATGATACACTGACTCTAACTGACTGGTGATAAGGAAGAGCACACACACTTTACACTGATGAACACTACGGTCATGGACAATACTTGTTTATTTACTACTAATAACTAAACTTCATTTACATTTAAACTAATACAACTATAACTATTACTAATAAGTTACATTCCGTAACCCAGCGGGCGGGCGTCGCCCCAAAACTAAAACACTATATGTTCAAAAACAAAACACGTCTGCCCGACGCGACGAACCCCATGGCTCTCTAAACTCGACTCTTACATGTTAACTCTCACGAGTATCTAATCCGACTAACTAAAACAACGCTATCTTCAGGACAGGATTATCTTAGGGGTACGGGGTACATAGGCTAGAGCCGCCAAAGTCACGCACGTATGCATAATAATTTCTAGACTAATGATAAAGAAATAAATGTCGTGACTATCATAATACAATATGAAGTTCTAAACTGAATTTTCACTTAAATAGATAAACAGAATTAAAATATAAATATTGAAACTATAATTTAGAAAAGTTTATAAAAAGTTATTTATCTATTATTGCTCTTGCCTTGTCACAATATACCACGTTCAACGTGAAAATAAATCTGGATTTGTAAGCTCAGTTAAAATTTATGCATTCGCCACATTCACTAGTAAATTACTAGTTCCCTTAATTATTAAACTAACTGCTACATCCTTTTAGTGCTTTTTAATAAAAGCTTGTTTTTACAAATAGTTTTTTCATAATACCATACTGTTAAATGTTCTTTAACAGTACTGTATGCTCAACCAATATATGCGTCAGAACAGCCACGGCCGTTATTTTTTATAACAGTACAATTATTAAAAATCATGCGTTCCTAAAAAAATCGCAGCATCATGAAATTGGCATGAAGAGCTGTCACCTGTCAATATGCCAAAGAAAATAGAATTTTCAGAAGATATTTTTTTATGAAAAATACTGAACGTCACACGGCTGATGGCTGATATGCAAATAACTGACTCGGTTGATATTCAACCGCGTCTGTTATTTGCTTCATATCAGCCCTATGACGTTAATAACTATATTTTCGGGTATTAATTTTATCCTTTTAAGCCTTTCGAAAGTGTATAATCTGTTATCTGTCACATATATGTCCACCTAGTGTTGGCTGAATATGGAGCAGAGGCGTCTTCATAATTTTGCTGGCATGATGATACATCAGGCTCTGCATACTAAATCTGCCACCTTATCTTTTTAACAAGATAACATTTCGTGCACGTGTACATAAGCGGATTTGCGGAATCCCAACGCACTTGATATCCCAGCTTACCATTCCTTCATGTTTCAGCGAAGTTTCAGGTTCTGACCATTTAATCAATAACCTTAAATTTATTCTCCTTACGTTAAAGATTATAAGAGGGTTAACGAACAAGCATTAGATTTTTACAAACACTAGCTAGCGGATTACAAAAACAGGCATATTACCCATTGCTGGGTGTGTCAATCTGCTTTATAAGCAGATATCGGTAATGATGATGACATTCCTACCGTGACGATATTTACAAGGCGTCACCATACGGGCACTCATTGCAGGCGTGGCGAGAGGGTGCACCACAGGGGTCACTTTTGTGACATTCAAAATTTAAAACATTTTTTTGGCTGGTTGGGATCTAACACTGGTTCCCAGATTCGCGACAAGACCCCATCAATATGTAACGCAGTTAATTTGACTTTTCTTGTAATTAAAAATAGAATTAAAGTTGTAGTAAAATTGGGATTAATCACGGAGTGACTAATCGGTTTTATAATCCGCCTGTAGATACATGTGTACATGTTTTAATATGCGATCTTTATGTTACTGTTAATATCTAATTACACTTGTTACACCTCATTTTTTTACTCATTTATGTTTTTTTAGTTAACGAATATTTTATTTATTATTACACGCTTTTTGTACATTTTCTTATATAAGCGGTGATAAGTGGGAATAAGACAGTTTTATTTACCTTCCGTCACCTTTAGGTAAGGAAGGTATTGTATTTGGTCAAAAAATTTGGTGATGAGTTTTTAATCAATAAGCACGTTTTAGGGTCTCTAGATTTCCGATTTTACTATTTTTACAATGACGTCTGCGTGCGTGCGTGCGTGCGTGCGTGCGTGCGTGTGTGTGTGTGTGTGCGTGTGTGCGTGCGTGCGTGCGTGTGTGTGACAAAAGCTTGCTCTGCGGTAACTCTAATACTACAATTCCAAAAATTATAAATCTTCTGTATTTCTCTTCGTTACATCCATACGAAGAGCTGATTAGATTTTGGTTATAATTAGTCAACTGGAAGTATCCACATTTGAAAATATTAACAGTTATTCTTGAAAAAACAATGATAAATAACATTTTTTCACATTTAATATTATAAATATTAAAGAATATTTTATTCTCTACACGATTTGACTGCATTTTATACTTCATATTAAATGGATATAGTGTTAAAAATTATAAAGAAATTAAATTTAATAAATTAGCCAGTTATAACTATGGAAGCAGCTACTATATTAAGAAAATTCTGATTGAAAGATGTCAGTGTCAAGTGCAATTGACAGAGTAAGTTCGTGTTATAATTTTCCTGGAAATATAGGATTTTTTGCTAGAAACTCTCTGTATGGAATTTATATACAACACATACAACTGCCAGCAGGTAATGTACAAGAAATAGAATATTTTGCAAGGAACTTTCTGTACAAAATTTGTACAAAATACATGGAACATAAGATTTTTTTGAAAATTATTTTATTTTGTTGAATTTTTAATTTAATGGTAATAAAGATGAAGTGATGAAAGATACACACAACAAGCAAGCCTTATCCGGGATTCGAACCGGAACCCTTGGAGCGTGAACCGATAACGTTACCACTACTTCAGCTGGGTCCGCTTAGTCAATGAATGTTAATAATCTTCATAATTTTTTAGCGTATAATCACAATGGTGCAATTGCCATAATGAATATACAGATTGTTCGGTAAATAGATGGCCATCAGTTTGGGAATAGTTACGGTGACAACCATGAGTCAAAATTTACTGTTAAATTTATCCTTAGTGGCCTCTTGTACTTGGTTATGGTTTATTTTTTTACAACTTACATTCATTTTTACCTTCCGTCACCTTTAGGTAAGGAAGGTATTGTCTTTGGTCAAAAAATTCGGTGATGAGTTTTTGATGAATGAGCACGTTTTAGGGTCCCTAGAATACGATTTTACTATTTTTACGATGATGTCTGTATGTGTGTGTGTGTGTATGTATGTGTGTGTGTGTGTGTGTGTGTGTGTCTGTGTGTGACAAATTTTTCTAATGCGATAACTCTAATACTACAAATCAAAAAATTATAATTCTTTCGTATTCTCCTTCTGTACGTCCATATGAAGAGCTGATTAGATTCTGGCAAGAATTGGTCAACCGGAAGTACCGTCATTTGAAGATTTTAATAGTTTTTCTTGAAAAAACGATGTTAAATATCATTTTTTCCATTTAATGTTATTATAAATCTTAAAGAATATTTTATTCTCTATACGATTTGGATGCATTTTATATTTCATATTAAATGGATATAGAGTTAAAAAATTATAAAGAAATTAAATATCATACTTATTAGTCAGCTATGTTACAACTCTGGAAACAGCTGCTATATTAAGAAAATTCTGATTGAAAAGTGTCAATGTCAAGTGCAGTTGACAGTATGTTTGTGTTATAATTTTGCTACTGGAAATATAGGATCTTTTGTTCTGTATGGAATTTGTATAAAATACATACAACTGCCTTAAGGTAATGTACAAGAAATATAATGTTTTACAAGGAACTTTATGTATGACATTTATACAAAAGCCGCTTTCTTTTTATTAAGACGATCAACTCCGAGTAGCACACATCTACCCTAAATCGTTCTTTTTAAAAGGGGATAAATGATCTTGTACTACCCAGTCTCTTCGTCCCCGCCCCCGCGAAGCACCACCTTTGAAACAGGATCATATAGCTCCTGAACTGATCCCGAATGTCAATCTCACGTCAATATGATTGACTGCTTTGTATTTTGTCTTTTTGTAAGTATTTGATATTAAAATGACATGAATAGAAGAAATTAACTAGTTTGAAACGTTATATCATGTTTCATTACCATAAGAAATACTTCCATACTTAAATACACAAAGGCAAAAGAATTTAATGTCAAAATCAAATTAACAGACTATAACTTCTTATTTAAAAAAAATATACTGTTCTTTTTAGGATTAGTTCAGTTCAGTTAAGTACGAGGTAAGATCAGTTCATTTTCCCCCTAAAAAGAAAGCGCCTAAAATACATAGAACTGACGGAAGGTAATGTGCTGGCCACATCAGATTTTTTTATATATTGTACTTTTAGAATTTTTAAATTTTTTTTCAGTGTGCCTTAAGCACGCAGTAACTTGCGCTTTATTAAATTCTGTTTTAACAATTATTTTCTTTTATTTCGCAAGCCTCAGTCGTTTACAGGCAACAACGTTACGGTAGGTAAGATCTCTTTTAGTATTTTGTTTAGTACCGTCCTTTTTGTAATTTTGAGGTTAAATATTACGTGGTGCCCTTATTCTTTTTTACAACCATTCTTGTGGTTTTCAACCCTGCCCGTCTCCACTGTTTAAAAGCTGGCGGCTTCCCAACAGAACGTCCCTGTGGAGTATCCGTGACTCAATAAACTCTTTAGGGAAAAGTTACGTCGCACGCCGTCACGGTACAAATTTGTCATCATCATTACCGAAATCTGTGTATAAAGCAGATTGGCACACCCACCAATGGGTAATATGCCGTGATGATATATTTATTTATTTAATGTAATAAAATATACAAATTGATATTAAAAAATATACCTTTCATTCCTTTTCGCAATGTTACCTACACATTTTTTTATTTGCCAACCATAAATTTATATCCCCTAGTTGGATGTATTAATTTTTTGTGTAGTTATTTCAATCGAAAAACGAATTGCGTGTTTTATCGACAAAGCTAGACGCTACTCTTTTTCTAATAGAATTATTGGTGTTCAGTGAAACATTTTAAACGGGCACATTCCTCCAAGAGTCTCACGTCACACACATATTGCACCAAAGCACGAACTAGCGATTTTTGTTAAACCGGCTATGCCATAATTTATGCTGTCTCGTAAATTTCAAAAACTACGAGGCGGACTATTATAGCACCGCAGAGTGCTCTTACTAGATGTTACCGTTACAAAGTTTTTATTCATAATTTAATATTAGAAAATGGGGTCATACCACATTTTCCAATTTACTTTTTTCTGAAAGTACACTTAAAACTACTTACGAAAGTTTTACAGAAATAATTTTTTAAAGGTTACATAAAATTTCAAATGACGTAATAATTTTGCGACCGTAGAGTCACCTACCGAGTAAAAATGGAACTACATTTGACGTTTATGTTATTGGTTTTGAAACCACGCTTGAAACTTTTGAAGTATTTATTGTCTTATACCATCTTTCCCTTACATCTTGAGGCATAATAATACGTACAAAAAATGTATTTTTACTTCTACTAGTTGTTCTCATACAGATATAACATTTGACGAAGAAAAAAAAAGTTGATCGAATGGACGTATGGAAAAAAAAATATTTAAATAAAACTTAACGGGATAAATACGTACATATGTTTGTTCTCTTTTTAACTTTGCTCAAGACTTTAAACGCTTCAATAAAGTGAAAAATACGAATTTTAGAAATATGTTTTATTATTTTGACATAAGTAAAACCGGACGGAAAAGAACTGCTAAAATATTATGGACAGAGCTGAAAAAATTGAACAGAGCGCCTTTTCTGAGAATTTAAATTAGTGCTGATATTTATTTATTTATTTTTCAATACTTTGCGTTTTACAAAGAAAGATTATAATAACACAATTTTGCAGCTAATTATTGATAAATAATATTTATAGTCGTAATGATTCTCGCAGACTACAGTTTCAAGTTAGAATTGTCGTAAGCCGAGTTTATGCCACACTGGATGTGTATGTAAGTTTTGCATAATGGTACAGTGACGTCACCGTGAGTGGCACGAGCGCGACAGAGAGCCATAACGGTAGATGTAAATCCCAGCCACGCTCGTGTCACCATATCTCTTCTCCAAAACATTCAATTGCAAATAACTTTATTATTACAAAATAATATTTAATATTTATTATTATAAATAAATGAAATAAATATATCATCACGGCTTATTATCCACTGCTGGGTGTGCCAATCTGCTTTGCACGCAGATATCGGTAATGATGAGAAATTGTGTCTGAGACAGCACTCATCCCCAATGTTAACAAATCTGACATGTCTTACTAGACGTCATGACAGCACCCGTTTACCGCAGCACCAATGGATTCTGCTGGTTACAATTCCCATTTGTATGTAATGTAAACTCACAACATAACCACAAACGTACAGCCGCCAATAATAATCCATCTACATTATCTATTGTTCAATATTTAATAACTAATTTCCCTTCAATTTAATAATGTGGTATAATTTAGGGCATAAATTGCTTATTACTAGCAACCTTCAACTTGTTTTCCATCATGTGATACTGATACACATTTATAGCATAGTTTGGAAACCACTTCTGAAGATTTACTCATAAGTGTACGAATGGTATGTACCTTTTGTAGCTGGTAAAGAAGGATTGGGAAGCTCAGATTCCACAGTTTCTCAGTTAATATTAAACTTGTCTTGAAGAAAACATTATTTTGAGAGATACGTAAGTAACTTCGTGAAAGTATTTGTTATTTTAAATTAACAAGAATGATGAAGTTTTTGTCTGAAGTAATGATTTTCCTATCTGTAGGATAATACAACACAAAGCAACCTATCTTCTAAGATACACTTAAAAAAAACTAGAATATTCGTTCACATCTCCTTTTAAATTAAATAAATAAATATATCATCACGGCATATATTACCCATTGCTCTGGGTGTGCCA
This sequence comes from Harpalus rubripes, assembly GCA_963082715.1. Lineage (NCBI taxonomy): Eukaryota > Metazoa > Arthropoda > Insecta > Coleoptera > Carabidae > Harpalus > Harpalus rubripes. Next base: position 75,304,812 of record OY720449.1, on the reverse strand, counting down.
ATCTGCTTTGTACGCAGATATCGGTAATGATGATGACATATTTGTACCGTGCGGGCGCTTACCAGGCGTCACCTCACGGGCACTCATTGCTGGCGTGGAGAGTGCACCACAGGGATCCATTTTGTGCCATTTAAAATTGGAAATATTTGGCGTCGGTCGGGATCGAACCCGGTTCCCCAGATTCGCGACCTGACACTCAGGCACGCGGCCACGAGACCCCACATCTCCTTTTATGTTCCTTTATATTTCTATTTGTTTTGTTCTTTACAAAAATATTTGGGGAGAAGGTTAAAAAATGTGTTGCTTGTTTTACATTCCAAACTACATATTTACCTTCCACTACCCTTGGTAAGGGAGATATAGGGATCGTGCTAAAAAACGCATATCGAGATTTTGATAAATGAGCATATTTTAAGATCCCTGGAATCCAATTTTAAAGTTTTCACGGTGATGTCTGTGTATGTGTGGATCCTCCAGTCTAACTCAAATACTATCAATCAGAAAATTTTGAAACCTTGTATTTCGAACTTTTTCTGCAATGGAAAGAGCTTATTAGATTTTGGTGTAAATCGGATAACCGGAAATGGCACTTTACTGGAAGCTCAAAGTAGTTTTACTTCGAAAAATACCTTTAAATGTTATTTTTTCGACATTAATGTTATTATAAAAATTAAAGATTATTAAATTTTCTACAGATTTGCATTAATACTTTTTCTATAAATTTTATGGATAAACTTATAAAATTATCTATAATTTAAATCTCGGATCCTACGCTTTAAACAAACAAAACTCCTTGGTTGCGCAGTTATTCAAATTTATGTAACTGACAGATAAATGTCACTGTCGAAGAACTAATCATTTCAAATTAATAATGGTAACGTTAATAAGAAAAAAGTAAATAGAACAATAGGAAAGGAAATCAATTCAGTTTTCAGCATATGTAAATATGTAGGTATGTATTTAGATTAATAAAAATTAATGATTAGCAATAAAGTTTAAGCTAATTCTTATTTTTGGATTAATGAATTCTATTTTATCCCGGTATTGAAAATTTAATCTTTATTTTATTATCAAAAAATCTGATGTGGCCAGCACATTACCTTCCGTCAGTTCTATGTATTTTGTATAAATGTCATACAGAAAATTTTTTGCAAAAGATTATATTTCTTGTACATTACCTTAAGGCAGTTGTATGTATTTTATACAAATTCCATACAGAAAGCAAAAGATCCTATATTTCCTGTAAAATTATAACACATACATACTGTCAACTGCACTTGACACTGACACCTTTCAATCAGAATTTTTCTAATATATCAGCTGTTTCCAGACATAACATAGCTAGCTAATATATGATATTTAATTTCTTTATAATTTTTTAACTCTATATATATTTAATATGAAATATAAAATGCATTCAAATCACATAGAGAATAAAATATTCTTTAATATTTATAATAACATCAAATGTGAAAAAATGATATTTAACATCGTTTTTTCAAGAAAAACTGTTAAAATCTTCAAATGAGGGTACTTCCGGTTGACCAATTCTAACCAAAATCTAATCAGCTCTTCACATGGATGTAACGAAGAGGAATACGAAAGAATTATAATTTTTTGAATTGTAGTATGGAAGTTATCGTAGACGAAAATTTTGTTACACACACACACACAGACACACATACACACACACACACACACACACACACACACACACACACACATACAGACATCATCGTAAAAATAGTAAAATCGTGTTCTAGGGACCCTAAAACGTGCTTATTCATCAAAAACTCACCACCGAATTTTTTGACCAAAGACAATACCTTCCTTACCTAAAGGTGACGGAAGGTAAAAAGATAGTTACTTGGATTAGATTAGACTATATTTTAAGAAATAAACTGCCAAAATTAGAATAAAATTCGCTAATTCAAAAATAAGAATTAGCTTAATATTCTTTGTGACTCGGGCGGTAAATTGCGGGAGGTATTGTGTTGACCACGCCAGATTTTTACTCTAGAATTATTGAGAATAAGAAGATTAATTAAATTGAGAACAATAAAATTTAACCAGTTAGCTGTCATTAAGGTAAGTTGCAAAAGTTAAGTTAATTTATACTTGGTTATTCAGTTATTTAAAGTATCGTTGTGAATGAAAATGTAGAATCTATCAGTTCACTTATTTGCAAGAAAACTTTTAAGCAATAGAACACCCGCGATACTTAACTAGTTTGACAGTGGCGGATTTCTGCACAGGCAAAGGAAGCGCGCGCTTGGGGTTTCTTAAATCGAGGGAGCCTCAAATATCAGCCTCTCGTAATTTTGTCCGTCCTTAATTTCCGTTAACATTCCAAATTCTCTTTGCCCTCTTCCCTTTCTTTCATGTATTTTTCGTTCAATAATAATTTTCTGTATCCCATCCCACCTTAAAATATGTCTTTAAAAATTCGTCTCTCTTCTCCTATCCTTCTCAACACCTCCTCGTTTCTGACTCTTTCCTTCCAATTAATCTTCTCCAGCCGTCGTCACAACCACATCTCAAAATTTTCTAAGTACATTTTCTCCTTCTTTCGCATGGTCCACGTTTCGCAGCAATACAGTTCTATACTCCAAATTAGACATTTTGCAAATCTTTTTCGCAATTCAATATTAATGCGCCTGGCTGTTAGCAAGTCTTGTATTTTACTGTATGCTGCTTTTCCCCTGTCCAATTCTGCTTCTAATTTCTTTCTTGCCGCTTCCATTCCAATAAATCATGCTTCCAAAATATTTGAATGAACTTACTCGTTCTATTCTCTCTCCGTTCAACCATATTTGTACAAGCCCTTCTTCTTTGCTAGCCACATTATTTTTGATTTTGTTTACTTATTTTCATTCCAAATTCTTCACAATTCACCCATATTTTATTCAACATCCTCTGAAGTTCTTTTTCATTATCTGCAGTAACTGCCTAATCATCAGCATATTTGATGCATATTATGCAAAACTGTTTACATGCAGTTTTCAAAACAAGTTTAAAAATTGATTTGAAATCAGTTTCGGCGCATTTAGCTGATGTAAGTGACAGATCCTCTTCACTGCAAATACTTCGTTTTGCTATTATTCCAATTATTTTTTATACTTCGTACCACTACGCACTAACCCTACCCAACTGTCAGTATATTTGAAGGTTAGTAACACAAAGCGACAGAAACGTTATGCTCTGTACGCATGCGCAGTGTCGAAACTGAATTTTAAGTGTTTACATGAGTAGTTTTGAAATTAGTTTTCAAGTCCAACCCATGAATTTTAGTTTTGTTTTGAGATAATTCAAAACCGTTTTGACACTGTATACATGGCGTTTTCAAAACTAAAAACGTTTTAAAAACGATATCAAAACTGCATGTAAACTCAGTATATGTGAAAATACTTTCTCAAATTCAGAACAATTTTGATGTAGTAATTGCGTAGGCTTCCACAGTCTGAATCATGAGAAATATTCGTTTTCCGGGAATGGACTGTGTCATACCTTGAGTCAGAGCTCAACGTTTCGCCCGTCGTATGGGGCATCTTCAGGAGCAAAGGGGATAGTACTGTCTTAAACAAGGTTACCCGACGTGTCAACCACGCTAGAGGCCGAGTTTAAGCAACAATAGGGGGAGACTCAGTTTACAAGGTTACCCGACGTGTGAACCATGCTAGAGGCCAAATAAACCAAGTGACGAAAGGAAGGCCGAGAAAACAGTTATATACTAATCTAAAGATACGGTAGATGAGCAAAGCTAATGAGGATCAATGGGAATCGAGTTCGTAATGGTAGATTGGGCGTGTCGTGTTCCGATAATCACCGGTTTCCACATGTGGCTCTAGAAATAGCCATCATCCCGATTAATGTTATTAGGATGTTTCCATATTTCTAAAGTTTCCCTGTATTTACGTCTGTAAAACTCAGAGACAGGGAATTTTCAAATAAGATGTTATGTCCTGTGTTGTGTTGGTTTTCTGCGACCGTAGATGTTGATACCATACAATTACGCAGACAGCGATTGTGTTCTGACAATCTAGTGTGAACACTCCTTCCTGTTTCACCTATGTATACTGTGCCGCAAGAACAAGGAATACTATAAACACCGGGTGACGACAAGGGTTCGCATTTATCTTAAGGTTTAAAAAAGACTTCAATATTTTGATGTATTACTCTTTGCCCCAAATAAAACTACAAAAAGCATCATCGCAAAAAATTTAATGTATAACGTGAACAACAACCAACTAAGCGTGAAACTTATTAAGTTTGTACTTGCAAATTTAATATTTTTCTCAAATATCCGGCTTAAACTTAGATAAGTTTTACGATATACATACAATTTGATAAATAAATCATTACTCTTTAAAACTTTGTTTATTTAAAATTTAAATAAAAAAACTTTTCTGGTTTTCAGCCACTTTTAATAATTCAGTCCCAACAGTTTCGATCCCACATGAACTTTCTTCAGGAGCTATAGGAGCTATGTTGAAAAACAATTTTTGCAATTACAAAAAAGAACAGTGTGTACAATATTGAATAAATAACGTTAATTAGACTTAAATGAAAGTTGAAATAAATGTTCTATACATAATATTTACAATTACTACGTTTACATGCAGTTTTGAGAATGGTTTCAGTTTTTAGTCAAAATTACGCGAAACTGTTTACATGCAATTTTCAAAACAGGTTTACAGTTTGATTTGAAAACAGTTTCGGCGCATGCGCATTTGACCGATGTAAATAACAGATCTTCTTCACTCCAAATTCTGCGTTTTGCTATTATTCCAATTATTTTTTCTACTTTATAACACTACGCACTAAAACTACACAGCTGTCAGTTTATTTGTAAATTAGTAACACCAAGTAATACAAGGCGACAGAAACGTCATTCTATATACGCATGCGCAATCTCAAAACTGAATTTTAAGTGTTTACATGAGTAGTTTTGAAACTAGTTTCCAAGTCAAACCCATGAATTTTACTTTTGGTTTGAGATAACTCAAAACCGTTTTGACACTGTATACATGGCGTTTTCAAAACTAAAAACGTTTCGAAAATGGTTTCAGTTTTCGGTCAATATTACGCGAAACTGTTTACATGCAGTTTTCAAACCAAGTTTATAAATTGATTTGAAAACAGTTCCAACGCATGCGTATTTAGCTGATGTAAGAGACATCTTCTTCACTCCAAATACTTCGTTTTGCCATTATTCCAATTGTTTTTTATTAGTGTTTCTGACGAGACGAGACATTTTCGAATCTCGTCTCGTCTCGTCTCGAAATTTCTCGTCTCGCCGAGACGAGAAAGCTTTTTGAAATCACGAGACGAGACGATACTTACATGTCGAGATTCTCGATTCTCGACAATTATTCCGAGATTTCTCGACAATTTTTTGTATTTTTAAAAGTACAGTTTTTATATTTTCATTGGAACATTTTGTAAATTTGTATTAAAAAATTATCATATTTTTTAAATTATAAATCTAATACAGGATCGGGCTAAAATTTCTTAAATAAAACTATCTATATTTAGCTACAAAAGGATCAGATAAAGCAGAGGACATTTTAAAATTTTGGAATAAGCATCAAGATATTTATCCTAATTTAACCAAAATGGCGCGAGATTTTTTAAGTGCACCAGTTACTTCCGTACCATCGGAAAGATTATTTTCGCAAGCTGGTCTAGTGTTACGAAAACACAGAAATCGGGTTAATGAAGATTCTGCAAAGAGTATTTTGTATTTAAAATCATGGTTAACAGCAACCTTTTTAACTGGATAAATAATGTAACAATTTACACCTCCAGACGTTAAATTTTTAACTTGATTTAAATAAATAAAAGCAGTTCGAATGTTTGACAGTAATGTCCATTATTTTTTCGCTTTTCATTATTTTATTTAAGCAAAGCATAAAATTTGCCTTTTGGTGGTGCAAAATGCCTGGCTGGTAGTACACTACAGCGAGCAGTTGATTAGCATTGTTTTATCTCTCAACTCTCAATCGCTTATTAATTATTTTAAAGAAAAATACTTCAAATAAAAGATGCATATATTTAAATTTTTATACGACTGTTATTTGAAGTATTATTCTCTAAACTAATTCATAAACGTTTGACAGAGATAAAACAATGCTAAACAACTGCCTGCTAATCACCCTCACTTAATTAATGTTTATACTAATAATTAACATTATTTTTATATTATACATTTTATGATTCTAAATAAGTTTTGTTAACTTGTTGTTTATTTGTAACTGTTCATGAATAAGAACATTATTTTATTATTATAGTAGTGCTGTATCAAATTACTCTGTCTCTAGCTTTGTAATTTGTTGTATGGTATAAAATTGATACTGAAGAAAATAGTTGTCTCATTTTTTTTAATAACCCTGAATATTATTTATATGTTTTTACGATAAATATATAATAAGTTACATATTGGATCCATTAAAAAAATCGAGAAATCTCGTCGAGATTCTCGGCCGAGACGAGACTCCATTGTTCGAGACGAGAAAAAATCGAGACGAGAGTTAATTTTTTGTCTTTTAGATGGTACGAGACGAGACAATGTACTTTCTCGACTCGATCGTCTCGTCAGAAACACTATTTTTTATACTTCGTACCACTAGGCACTAAAACTACACAACTGTCAGTTTATTTGTAGATTAGTAACACAAAGCGGCAGAAACGTTATGCTAAGTACACATGTTGAATTTTAAGTGTTTACATGAGTAGTTTTGAAAAAAGTTTTCAAGTCAAGCTCGTGAATTTTAGTTTTGGTTGGAGATAACTGAAAACCGTTTTGACACAGTGTACATGGCGTTTTCAAAACTAAAAACGTTTTGAAAACGGTTTCAAAACTGCATGTAAACCCAGTAATTATGTACGTACTGGTATGTTTATAAAATATTTAAATTATACTTGGAAACGATCTAGATAAAAATTATAAATGTTAAACATAATATTTAATAATATACCGGGTGTAGAAATGAAAAGTGGTGCATAGAGTTAAATGTTATTTTTTTAATACTAGGTATTATGTCTCTCTACCTATTCATTTTAGCGCAAAAAAAGGTAAGATTGTAAGTTGTTCAAAAATAAAAAAGGCATCCTATAAAGAAATCTTATCTACATAATCATTCATATTTCACGAGATATTAAATAAATAAAATTAAATGTTCTTTTAGAAAAATTGTTAGAGTGCCTTGAAAAATGAAACACGTAACCTGAATATACTCACTTTAACATTTTTTATTTGTTGCATAATTTCTTTTAGGTATAAACTCATGTTCGGAATTTATGCAACAAATATCAAAGTGAATATTTTATTTAGGTTACTTGTTTCATTTTTCAAAGCACTCTAACGATTTATCTAAAAGAATACTAAATTTTATTTAATTAATATCTCGTGAAATATGAATGATGTAAGTAGGTTGCCTTTAAAAGATACGTTTTTAATTTCTGAACATCTTATATTCTTACCCTTTTGCGCTAATCGTAGTATTAAAAAAATAACATTGAAATCGCTTTGCGTCACTTTTCATTTCTACACCCGGTATATATATATATATATATATATATATATATATATATATATATATATATATATATATATATATATATATATATACAGAGTGATCCAGAATGATAGAATGTCACGTGACTTGTATGATCAAAATTATCTTTCACAGAAAAAAATTTGTATCAATTTACCGGTAATGTCAAATTATGGTTCCTATATTACCGACATTTGATAGTCAGTCAGCGGCCTGATGTATTTGAATTTTTTGACATAGTTTGTTTTTACCTTTATAATTAAACTGCTATTTATTCAAATCATTACGTTGGAATGGTTGTTTATGGAAGAACATGACAAGTTTATTTTGGAAGTATATATTCTTCATGTAAGGATTAATGAAAATGAGTGGAAATATGTATGTACGCCAATGGAATCTGTCAATTGTATTTCATTATCACAACGATGCGGCAAACAAAAAATCAGAACAAGGCGGAACCTTCAATCATTCTGGATCACTCAGTGTACACTATTATTCACGAAAGATGACTATTCAAGGTCATTTGTTCGAAGAAAGAATACACATCACTTTATAGCAGTAGCTTAGCAACATTTTGTATTAGAAAGAGAAAGATTATTTGACCTATGTCTATTTAATTTATGTTGTGTGACAGACATACGTAAATAGTGGCATTACTTTCTAACACACTATAAATAATAATGACATATGTCGTAGAATTACAGATACCTAATTATCTACTACACTGCCCTCTGTGCTAATATTTACCCAGTGGCGTTGACGTTTAAATCAAATTATTATTCCTTTGTTTATAAGTTAAGTCTATGTTTTTGTATTTTGCAAAAACATAAGTGAAGACCATAAATCTTTCAGAAAGGCATTATTTAGAAAGAAACATAATTTTCAAATGAATTATTCTTATTTTTTCAATTAAAATGTGTCCATAAATATTTCATGTTGCACGTTAGTGCAAACGAAATGCAATGAAGTTATCTGCAAGTAATATTATATCAGACGGCTCACAAATGACCTTGAATAGTCATCTTTTGTGAATAATAGTTTATATATATATATATATATATATATATATATATATATATATATATATATATATCACAACACAAGTTATTTACCCATCTAAAAATTAAATTTCGGTTTTAACTCTGGTACTTTGACCTTTGCTATAATCATTTATGCCTTCAATGACATTGGCTTTTCTTTGACAGTTTTCATTACCATTGCTTCCCGTTCTTTAGCACTTTCCAGTCCAAATTTAGACGATACTAAAATCTAAATTCGTACCAGTTTTTTATGTTTATTTTAAAGAAGAAAATTATTTAGAATTTGCGAACATTTATCTCTGAGAGCAATGAAGAAACTTTTGATTTATACTGTGCTTAAAACAAGTTTAAATTAATAAATTTATTCGTTTCTCTAAGGACTCTTGGTTAAACTAAAATATTCGGGGTCCCTTGTTTGAGAGGCGGTGCAGCTGACATAGACAAACTGCAGTACCTAACTGACTACAGAAGTTCATTTCATTATTTCATAGGATTATATCTACCATTTGAGCAGGATTCAGAACCTTTTGCTGACATTTACAGAATTTAAAGCGAGGGACGAACCAACTATTTCCAGGTTATTTCAGGAATTAAATTTAGATGCACTATTTTAGAGAGATAACCATCGCCAGCGTCAGTAATATCAATATTATCAGCGGCATATAAGCCCTAATAAACTCTATGGCTTTGAACCGTGCGAGATAATTTGATATATTCATGAAACCAATGTGATAACGTGTACAATATAATGTAAGCATCAATTCCTGCCTACAGGGTGTCTGAAATAATGGGCCATGCATCTATTAGAGTTCAGAGAGACGTAGTCAGTTGAATAAAACAAAACTGGCCCATTAGGGGCCATTTAGTGGTACAATTTAATTTTTTAAATATGTCTAATCATCTTTGAATTGTATGAATTAAGATTTTAGCTTCGTCAATTCTGTCAAATTCAGTAGTGTCGTTTACTTACTTTTTATGGGGGTACATAGATATACTACTGTTATTTTATTATTTTATATCATCACGGCATATTGCCAATTGCTGGCTGTGCCAATCTGCTTTGTTCAGAGATATCGGTAAAGACTAAAGATGATTTACCGTGTGTGTTTTCACCAAGCGTCACTTCACGGGCATTAATTGCTGGCGTGGAGAGTGCAGGCATACGGTCATATGCGAGATCACATGTTTCAGTTTTTTACGTACTTCTAAGTATGTAATAAAAGTGGATTTTAGATAACACTTTTTCATGATCTATTTAAAATGGAGATGCTTACATTTTGATGTTAAATTATACTTTTTATATGGTTGATACTTATAACATAACATAAGAAAGAAGGCCACGTATAGGTTCTGTTCTGTACAGAAAGTAAGCCCTGGCCCTACCTACAATGGAAATTAAAATACCCTTAAGGCAGTGAAGGGTTTAAACGATAAAGGATAAAGTATCACTTTCCGCTCCAGTTACACAAATAATTATTTTGCTTTCCAACCTACTTTGTATAATTTTTCATGTTCATTTGTTTCAAACAGCAAAAAGGTAACAAATATTAAATTACACGGTAATATACCTTTATTATTAATGAGTGTTTTATTACATCATCTATCATTGTTTCAGCAGTTTCGTTGAAAGCAGCAGTCAGCTAACAAATTTGCAAGAGTCTAGCCATAATGGCGGCAGGGCTCTGAAGATACACGATGTCTTCAGAGTGGAAAATAACTCATTTTTTTTTTTAATTCTGACAAAAACTATAACTCGAGTCCTTATACTTGTTTTTACCTCACGTCATACCGTAGGTAAGGGAGGTAATGTAATCGTGCCAAAAATCAATGGTGAGTTTTCAGTAATTAAGTACGAATTAGGGTCCCCACAACACGATTTTACTATTTTTACGATGATGTCGGTGTGTGTGTGTGTGCATGTGTGGTGTGTGACGATTTTTTCGTCCACGATAACTCTTATAACAAACTTCCAAATATATCTATTTTCCGTATTTTAGCTTCCTGCATTCATATAACGAGTTGATTACATTATGGGTAATATTGGATAAATGGAAGTAATACTTTACTTGAAGCCCATAACAGTTTTTAATGAAAAACTATACTAAAATATAATCCAAAACTTTTTAATTTTAGTATTTAAGACTTTTTTTATCATGAAAAACAACATATTAGATTTTGGTTAAAATTAATCAACCTGAAGTGATACTTTACTTGAAACTCTGAACAGATTCTCGTGAAAAATATATTATGATATACTCCAAAACTTGTCAAATTTAGTATTTACGACTTTTATATGAAGGGGAACAACATATTAGTTTTTGGCTAAAATTGATAAACCGAAAGTGATACTTTATTTGAAGCTCTGAACAGATTTTCGTGAAAAATAAATTAATACAATAAAAACTTTTCAAATTTGGTATTTAAGACTTTTATATTAATGAGAACGACATATTAGATGTTTTCTAAAATTGATAAACCCAAAGCACTACTTTAGAGGAAGCTACAAACAGATTTTCTTGAAAAAATATATTAAAACATGATCCAAAACTTCTCAAATTTAGTATTTAAAACACGTGTATAATTTGAAACAACATTAGATTTTATCTATAGCTATATGATAAACCGGAAGTTGTACTTGATTTGGAGCTCTTAACAGATTTTCAAGGAAAAACATAATAAAATATAATCCGAAATTTGGTATTACAGTCTTTCCTATTTATTGAAACAACAAATTAGATTTTGTTTACGAACGATCAACCGGAAGTGATACTTTACTTAAAGTTCATTGCTATTTCAAACATGGAATTGACGGGAGGTCATGTGTTGGCCACATCAGATTTTTTAAACTTATTTTAAAAACTAATCTAACAACCCTGGTTTTGCGAGCGCTTGGAACATACATCGTGCAACTTCGGGGCTCTGCCGTCGTGACGACTAGACTCTTCTATCAAATTTCATATTCAAACCAAAATCCATGAATTATATTTGATTCAAAACCATCATAGATTAAAGGTGGGCTTTCAGATGGTATATTTAAATGAGGCAAAAACGGTAACAGTCTAAGATATAGGCCTTAGAAACTGTAATACAAGATACAAGAATTAAAAAGGATGATGGGCCAAACGTCAGGGGGTCAGCAATAGCAATAGCTTGATCAGATGATTTCTCTTTAGTACAGGATGTTAAGTTAAGAGGGTTATCTCTGGCAATCTGATGATAATATCTATTTATTAGATATGGGTAGCATTAATAAAACCACCAGACGACGCAAAAAATTTGAACGAGTAAATGCTGTAGCGAAAAAGCTCAGACTGAAAAGCCATGGAACTGGTGCAGATTGTTTTTGTAAACATTTGAAATTGTTCTATCAACGCTTTAAAACCGATTCGAAAATAACTTATATGTGAATTCAAAAAACTGTCGAAATTCTGCAATGAAGAACGTCAAACTTACCTTGCATCTTTACTCCATATCTATTTTTTTTAATAATCACTTTTGTTTACTCAAATGTTCTTAATTTAAATTTAAATAAAAAAATGTTTTTTCGTACCTCCGTCCATTTTGACTAGTATTACAGAACTCAAAATCGTCCAGAAATGCGCTGTTGCTGACCTAGGCCGGCAAAAGGAGTTGGCATTACTGTTCTGGTGACATGTCAATTTAAGATTATTTTCAAAACAAGAATTAGCAAAATTTTTACAAATTTTAGGGCTAAAACTTTAATTGTTGTAACTTAAATAACTAAATTTTGTCATAAAAATAATAATATGCTGTCATTACTGACATCTCGTATAGATTAATTATAAGTTCCAACTTTAGGACTAATTTGTTTCGTTTGTTTTGTAACTACAACTAACTTCACGTGATACAATTGAGTTTCCATCATCTGTCATTAAAAATATGCGAAAGTATATAAAATATATATAACTAATGTTTGTACGTTATATTTTCAATAGATATAAAATAATTACGCATTTTAAGCTCAAACAGTGGCGGATTTAGAGGGGGGGCATTCGGGCACGTGCCCCCCTGTTATTTAAAAAAATTTAATTATTACTTATTATCATTCACGTATTACACATCATAGATAAATAAAAGAATAAACATACTAATAAAAATACACAATTTTTCGAATTGTTTATTATTTTGGAGATGCCCCCCCCCCTAACTTTTCTTATTTATAAGTAATAGAACAATTGGTTCACATAAAAGCTTTATTATTTTAATTATACTATTTGATGGCAGATGTAAATATTTTTTATAAAGTCACGTTTAAAAGATAAGACTATCAACTTCTATTTTTTAAATAGCAAACAATAATTATTTCACTAAAATATAAACCGCCATTTTTTGTCTTAAGTTATCCTTATTGGGTACTTAATTTGATGTTTTAACTTCTTTTGTATAACATTGTTGCATTTTATTTATTTTCACATGGCCACTTTGAATATTTGAATAAACATTATTCCTCAAACTCATTTACTTGTTTGGGGTCCTGCACTCTGATTTTTTTTATTATTTTAAATGAAAGTTCTTTTAATTTTGAAGCACTTCGTATATTAAAAAGTTTTAATTGTTTTTGGTTTAACTGAATTTGATTTTTAAAGTCAACGTGACGTCACGGCGACCCCTATTGCTATCTTTCTCTCGCACAAGTTCTATAGTAGGCAGCGAAAGAAAGGTAGCACTAATGTGACGTCACAGTGACACATACCTCAAATATCTCAAGAAGTAATCATTAAAAAATTGTTTTTTTCATCTTAATCGTTATTTATTGAGTAATACTTAAGTATAAAGTGTACATTTTATTATTTTTTGTTAAGGTGCAGGACCCTAAATAGATCATTAAAAAGACAAAAAATGGGGGTTTATATTTCAGTAAAATAACTATAGGCTGCTATTTTAAAATAAAAGTTATGACTTTTTAAAAAAATATTTACATCTGCCATCAAATAGCATATTTAAAATAATAAAACTTTTATATGAGAAATTTATTACAATATAAAAGTTAACAAAGTGGGGGGAGGCTTACCCAATATATTTAAAATTTGTTTTTCCGAATTTAGTGCCCCCCCTATTACAATTTTCTAAATCCGCCACTGAGCTCAAATGTAAGTAATTATAATTAAACTTGCAATGCACAACCGATAAAAATATATGTTCATTTTTAGGTTATGTAACATAGAATAAAGTGTAGAGAAATGTACGAAGACTTTATGGAGAGTCGGTACAAAAAATCTTGTGTATCACACGCCCAGAAACTGTTTTGCGAGATCTCGTATTTGCAAAAATAAACTCGGTCTCGCAAATGTTCAGTTTCTGGCCTAGTGATACAAATAACTATTGTAGCTAGATTGTGTTTTCTTACTAATACTAGTACAATATTGAATTTTAAAAATATGTGATTTCATGCACCTAGTAGATTCAATAGTTACTCTTGTAAAATTCTATTAGGTCTGACATAAGTAGAAACTCGACCCATTTGTGGGTATAATAATTTTAAGAAATGACCAATCTGAGGTAAGGTTGAATACACTGTCACTTAAAACATTCCATAGGGTTTCAAATATTGAACTCAATATTATAGTATTGGAATGCGCCATGAGGCGAGATTCATATAGTATAGATCTTGCCAAGATATACCGTTTTTGACTTCATTACACCCTCACAGCCAGAAAGTTGTAAAAAGATCTTAAGGGTAAGAAACAAAGAATTGTACTTAAATAAAATTATACGGTTTTAAAAATTATTTAATTTAACATTAAAGTCAATAATAATACAGGTACACAAACAATAAGCAACTAGAATTAAATTATACCATCTTTTATATGTATAATAATTAGTGAGTCAAGTCAAAAACGACATAAATAGGGGATTATAGCTCAATCGAATTAAGAGAAATTAGTAAAAAATAGCTAGAGTAGAGGCTTCATGATGAATATTAATAAAGAAATAAAATGATATAATTGAAATACTTCGGAAATAAGGGGGTTTTTGTTTTAGCAGCTCGTCACTCATATGAATTTCAAATATATTATTTTGATTGGCGGCTCAAAGACCAAGACCATCTATAAATATATAACGAATACCGAGCAAGGGGATGGATTCAAATAGCGGACACGTGGCTACCAGTCTAGTACTACAATTCTCAAACAGTTTTTATTTGAATATAAATTTCTTGCATTAAACTTGATACACTTGCAATTATAAAGCATATAGACTTGTACAGTGTTATAATATTAATTTGTTTTTTATAAATATAATTTAAAAATAGCATACATTTTAAGAACATTTTAGATTAACGAAGAAAACAGTTTTATATAAAAACTTATATTCGTGACGAATGGTCATCGGTGGTCGTGTGGTGGACAGTGCTCGCCTGGCATACAAGGTCGGGTGGGACCGCGTTCGAATCCCACACGAGTTAGTTTATAATAAAAAATTAAAAAAATCTGATGTGGCCAGGACATTACCTTCCGTCAGGTCTATGTATTTTGTACAAATTTCATACAGAAAGTTCCTTGCTAAAGATTATATTTCTTGTACTTTACCTTCCGGCAGTTGCTTGTATTTTATGCAAATTCCATACAGAAAATTTATAGCAAAAATCCTATATTTCCAGTAAAATTATAAGAAAAACATACTATGTCAATTTCACTTGACACTGACATTTTTCAATCAAAATTTTTTTATTATAGTAGCTGTTTCCATAGCTATGGCTACTTTATGAAATTTAATATCTTTATAATTTTTTAACTCTATTGGGATTTTCAAGTATCAAGAGATGGCGTTGATCGCATTAAACACTGGTACACTTTTTGTTGACGTGTTCAGCGTAACTTTTCTGTCAGTTGTATTTCTTTAGTTTTCGAATTATTTTCTCATTTATTAGTATTTTTAATTTATAATTCAAATATGTATAATATAGTTTTTGTAATCATATAGTTGTAGTTTCATGTAAATGTCAAATGTGTACCACTGTTTGTAGTTCTAATAGTCCCCGCTAGTTAGCGTTTTCTTATTTGAAAATCCCAATATCCATTTAATATTAAGTATAAAATGCAGCCAAATCGTATAAAGAATAAAATATTCTTTAATATTTATAATAACATTAAGGGACGGTATTTCCATCTTCGGATAAAGTGCTGGATAACTTATCTGTCGGATAAATGAACAAAATCGCATCAAAAAATGACATTCAATATAATTTACATTATTTATGCTTTTATTTCGATGCGATATTTTATCATTTATCTGAGAGATAGTTATCCTGAACTTTATCCGGAGATGGAAATACCGACCCTTAATGTGAAAAAATGATATTGAACATAGTTTTTTCAAGAAAAACTGTTAAAATCTTCAAATGAGGGTACTTTCGGTTCTCCAATTCTAACCATAATCTAATCAGCTCTTCACATGGATGTAACGAAGAGAAATACGAAAGAATTATAATTTTTAGAATTGTAGTATGCAAGTTATCGTAGACGAAAATTTTGTTACACACACACGCACACACACACACTCACACTCACACTCACACTCACACTCACACTCACACTCACACACACTCACACTCACACTCACACTCACACTCACACTCACACTCACACTCACACTCACACTCACACTCACACTCACACTCACACTCACACTCACACTCACACTCACACTCACACTCACACTCACACTCACACTCACACTCACACTCACACTCACACTCACACTCACACTCACACTCACACTCACACTCACACTCACACACACACACACTCACACTCACGCGCACGCCCACACGCACACGCACACGCCCACACGCACACACACACACACACACACACACACACACACACACACACACACGAACATCATCGTAAAAATGTTATAATCGGATTCTAGGGACCTTAAAACGTGCTTATTCACTAAAATCTGGATATGCGATTTTTAGCATGAATCCAATACCTCTCTTAGCGAGAGGTAAAGACACTCCTATTTCCAAAGCATTTCCTGAAGAAATATATTTATAATAAAAAAATACAGTTTGTCAAACATTTTTTCACTCAATAATAATAAAAGAAAATGGTGGAATATTGAATGAAATTTAATTTTAAAATAATGAAGTTAGTGAATTTCATTTACAATATTGGCAACAATTTCTGCTTGGCGGGAGTCGGCAAGACAGAGCACTCGGGAAGTCGGTAAAACATAATTAACAACCGTAATGTAAAATGTAACAAAACAATAAGAAATTTAACAAAGTTATTAAGTTTAAATTTGCCACAATTGAAATACTTGGTAAGTAATAAACAGTTATTTAGATACCAAGATTAACACTATATTACATAAAAAAAAAATCTGATGTGGCCAGCACATTACCTTCCGTCAGTTCTATGTATTTTGTACAAATTTCATACGGAAAGTTCCTTGCTAAATTAAATATTCTATTTCTTGTACATTACCTTCCGGCAGTTGCATGTATTTTATGCAAATTTCATACAGAAAATTATTATTTTGTGACGTTTTCTATATGCAGTATAATGTATCTGCAGAAATAAAAGATTTATTATTATTATTAAATTAAATATTCTATTTCTTGTACATTACCTTAAAGCAGTTGTATGTATTTTATACAAATTCCATACAGAAAGCAAAAGATCCTATATTTCCAGTAAAAATTATGACAAACACACTATGTCAATTTCACTTGACACTGACATCTTTCAATCAGAATTTTCTTAATATAGTAGCTGTTTTCATAGCTATAGCTACTTTATGAAATTTAATTTCTTTATAATTTTTTAACTCTATATCCATTTAATATTAAGTATAAAATGCAGTCAAATCGTGTAGAGACTAAAATATTCTTTAATATTTATAATAACATCAAATGTGAAAAAATTGTATTTAACATAGTTTTTTCAATAAAAACTGTTAAAATCTTCAAATGATGGTACTTCCGGTTGACCAATTGTAACCAAAATCTAATCAGCTCTTCATATGGATGTAACGAAGAAGTACACGAAAAATTATAATTTTT
This sequence comes from Harpalus rubripes, assembly GCA_963082715.1. Lineage (NCBI taxonomy): Eukaryota > Metazoa > Arthropoda > Insecta > Coleoptera > Carabidae > Harpalus > Harpalus rubripes. Next base: position 75,287,182 of record OY720449.1, on the reverse strand, counting down.
GTAACTGTAGTATTAGAGTTATCGCAGACGAAAATTTTGTTACACACACACACACACACATCCACACACACACACATCCACACATACACACACACACACATACAGACATCATCGTAAAAATAGTAAATTCGTATTCTAGGGACCCTAAAACGTGCTTATTGATTAAAAACTCATCATCGAATTTTTTGACCAAAGACAATACCTTCCTTACCTAAAGGTGACGGAAGGTAAAAAAACATTAAAATAATGGATCTTTTCAATTTAAAGACATAGAAGATATGTGCAATGGGGATCTGAACAAATGAGATCCACGGCGTACGTAAAATGTGAGAATATCTCAAATAACTTAAACCACGTGCGTGAACTTGGCATGAAAATAACTATTACGAGTATTACATCCTGGATATAAAAGTCTTTTACGTTCTGTAGACAAAAAAATATCATTTCGCGTGTTAATAGTTTTCATGCAACTATCAATTTTTGAAGACAGTTTTCGAAAAATAATATTTTGAGTCTAGAGAATATGTATTGAGAAAAAAATTAATCTACAACTCTGCTCCTATACGTTTATAAGATTGGCAGATGTGTTAGTTATGTGATCAGGGCTCTAACAAATTAAATGAATGTGAGTGGTGATTTTGCATTCCCAGTGAGTTAATTTGGGGTGTAATAATTAATAGGTAAATAATTTGCAATTATTTGATCAGTATTGATTTATGAAAGAATTATTTAATTAATAAAATATATTAAATTGATTTTAAGTACCAGAACATCCATTATGCTGCATATGTACATACGTAGGAGGTGCTTAATGAACGTTATTCCAAAATTATTTTCATGATTAATATTTCAATGTAAACTATTTTATGAAAATTTTCAATTTTCACATCATAAAGGATATATTTTCTATTTATCATTATTTTTGTTCATAAAATAAATACAAAATTGTAATGCATTAACCAATACTTTACAAGCTTCATTGTTAATTATTTTTTATTAAATTGCAATTTCCATAATAATTCATTTTGCAGAACAATAAAATCAAATTTAATTTAGTGTTACCGAATTATTTGTTACGCATTTCTATATGGTTGGGAAACAATTCAAATTTTGTTTTAAAATCTGGCCAAACAGCTCTAGTTCTAAAACCAATGATGACTGATGACTGATGAGGTCGAGTATTGTTCAAGCTGTCATTTAAATGACATTTTTAGACTGTCATAAATCAATTTAGCGGTTATAACATTATCATACGGTTTTTAATAAATATAAACCAATAAAAAATAAAACAAATGTAAGTAATATTTTATTTATAAACACGGTGTTATGTAAGTAAATGTACAACGCTTAACCCACGGTAGAACTGACCTCAAAAATCTAGCAATAATTTTTTTCTACAGTCTATATACAAAGTAGCCATTTGCGCTCTCTTTCGTCAACGCAAAATGCTACTTTGCCGCTCATGCGCGACAAAATAGAAAAAAAGCTCGCTGTCCAAATTTCTAACTATAGAATGTTGAGAAATGTCACTTGTCTACATTCTTAATAGAAACGTTTAGTCAGGAACTAATGGCACTGTAGTTATACATTTACCACCTTCACAACTCAATCTGACATATAAAGGCTCTATCGGTGTATTACATAACCAAACAAAATGCCGCACTGCTGTGAAAATAAAATAGGGCATTTATTTACAAAAACGAAAGTACAAAACGCTTAGATTAGATTTAAGCTATACCTCAAGAAGAATGGAAAGTAACGATACATTAAAATTAAATATAAAATAAATTGTGTGAACAGTTATGCTGCCACATGCAAGTTTGGCGTGAACGCTCCCAGTGGACACCCACTTTTCCACTGCACTAGTTTAATGTTCTTGAAACAAATAAATTATAAAAACATAATATTCATTACAAAATTGGCATTAAATTTTTGTAAAAACGAAAGCCAAAACAATATCTTGAAGTCATATTTGAATACGTTCCTATCTTCACTGCAAAACTGTTGAGTAGTACTGTAAGTACAAAGTGGACATTTTATTATTTTTTTTATGGTGGAGGACTGTAGAAAAAATCTTGTGTGTGTTTCGAGCGCAAATGGACATTGTCGATTTCGAGAGAATGCCGCACTTCTGCGTCGCGCGTCAACAACCTCTCAATCGACAATGTCCCATTTTGCGCTCTTAATACACAAATAGCTATTGTTTAACATGTTTCATACAAGAACTGGAGGTCTTTAAAACTGAAAAATCAGGTCATAGTTCAAATTAGTGTTGCCGCAAGACCAAGACCAGTCTTGGTCTTGTCTCGTCTCGTCTTGGTCTTGTCGAGACAAGACCATCATTTTGGTCTCGACTAAAAAGACAAGACGAGACCAGTATCGAGTCTTGTCGAGAAAGTCTTGAAGTCTCGACAAGACTCTCGACTACAGTTCGTCGGTATTTTTTCAAAATATTTTCTAAAAGTGCTTCAAAAATTAAGAGCAATGCTATTAATGCTGTTTGAAGATTCATAAAATAATAAACATATTAATTTTTAGTCTTATGTTCCTGAAACATTAATTTATATAAACATAAAAATTAAAACACTATTAGAAATTCGCAAATTAGGCTGGAAGCTTGGCTTAAATTTCCAAAAATTGTAAACATTACAAAATAGGCATAACACTCGTATTCATGTAACATCTACACAAATAATGAAATAAAGCATATTTGCTGCATAGATATTAATATAATAGATAAATTCAAAAACCAATAAACCGTTAAATTACAATGTATACGTAGGATAAAAACTACCCAGGATAAACCGAATATTTAAAAATTTGTAATTTTATTTATATCCTATGAATTGTACTTACAAAATTGAATTTTCAAGTTGACTAAAATTATTTTCAATTTCCAAACAGTACAAAAGTTATACCTACCTACAATGTAAAATATCACATTTGAAAGAAAACAAACTCAATTACAATATTTTATTTTCTTGTAATTATTGTAATTATTTTATTGTATTTTTTTAATAAAATTTAATACTGTTCCTACTGTATTTTTACTGTGATTTTTAGAATTATGTGAAAATGGAAAATGCCGACAAAGATTTTACGACCTTAAGCCCTTAGGGAAACTAGTTTTTTTTAAAAAAAACATACTCGTATTGTATATTTTCAACAGATGTGCTCCTTATTTCACCTAAATAATTCATTTGAAATTCAAAATAATTATTATTTTATTATACAAAACGCAAGGATTCTTAAAAATGTAACCCATAATATAGCCAATTGCGCATACGTTTCGTTTGATATTTTCAATTTTCACCAATGCATTATTTAACCTTGAGTTAACTGTTCTGGATGGGTAAAACCATTATGTCCATAAAACTAAAGCGGAAGGGTTGGAGGACAAAGCAATGGATATTTCCAAGAATTTCATTTATGTCCACTTAAACTTTCTTCTCTAATCTTTACATTTTGAATCTCTCAGATATATATTATTATTATTACAATTCGTAACATAATTTTCTTAATTTTCATGTGGTAACTTCACATCGAAACACGCATAAAATAACATGAAAATGATGAATAATGTATTTCCAAATAATGTAATATCAACTTCATTATTATTCTATATTTAATAATCTCTAGATTTTACTGTTTACCTAGTGCTATTAAGAAAAACGCATAGCTGTTAATTATAATTCGGTATCTAGTTATGTACCTAATTGAAATAAAATTATATTCTATGTAAGAATAAACTTAAAAAAAAACACTCGGTATATATGTTCCATTTTCATATTAATTTTTTAAGTGATCTACGATCGACGACAGTCATAGAATACTTTTAAAATTAATATCTGAAACATTTTTTGGAATTTTTTAATCGCGATTGAACGGTTTTTCTTAGATATTCATGCACTATTGTATACAATTATAATAAACCATTTGTTAATATACGCAAAGTCGAGAGTCTTGTCGAGACTCGATACAAGACGAGACTGACTTCAAGTCTCATCTCGACAAAACCAAGACAAGACCAATGTAGTAAAGACCAAGACAAGACCGACCACAAGTCTTGTCTCGTCTCGTCTCGTCTTGTGGCAACACTAGTTCAAATTTTGAAAAAAGTAAAAAAAAATGTCTGAAAAATATTTTGATTGTCAAAATTGACATTAAACGTTTGTTGCATAGGCGTATACTTTCCATTCATAACTAAAGACTAGCTTTACGTACTTGTATCGTAAATATTAATATTTTTAACATAAAATGTCAAAAATATAATAATTAACGTCATTATTTTGAGAAAAACTGTTAAATTATTCAACAAAACACTAATTGACTACGTGACAAAAACAATATTCTGAGAGCGTAACACTTCTCTAATAAAAAAAAAACACTAAAGACAAATAACTAAAAGTGACGGAAGGTAAAACTGATAAACAAAAATAATATTCTGAGAACATAACACTTCTCTAATATGATTAAACTTTATGTATCTAAAGTTTCAATTGTTTATTTCTGACAGAATGGCCACAAAATTAATTACAAGATGTGTCACAGTTCCAAATTTATTTTGAAACAAGAAACAAGGCAAGCCCCACTAAAATAAATTAAAAACAATCTGTATATTTACATCAAATAAATGGTATTTCAAGGATTAACATTGGTTTTAGAAATAAATACACCTAATGGCCAATTGGATTTATAACACGGCGGGTATTCGAATATACGTTTTGTGCCGTTTATATGATTCACGTTTATGTGATGGCGTTATGCTAAATATAGTTTTATTATCACCGTTTTCTACCGACTGTCAATACCTATCGGCGAGCTATTAAGCATTTATTTATATACAACTAGCGACAAATCGCACAATTTCTACTGACAGCCGGTATTTTTACAGTTTCTGCCAACTGTAACTTGTGAACTTCCGAATATAACATTGATGACGATACAAATAGCCTTTTGTCTATGTATATAACGTGTATATCAATCGATATATAACCTTTAATCGAAAGTTTCTAATGATTCGAATCTCTCTTTCCGGGGGTATGTAAACAGGCAGATGTTTACACATCCCTAATCACTTACACGCAGGATATATGTGGCCATTTGGGAGCGATTTTACATAGAAATAAAGGTACTTACACTCCACTAGTTTTCACTGTTATTACGGGTTTGTTTTAATTAAGATCAACACCATGTAATTTAAGGTTAAATATATTGAAATATCTAAACATGTTAAATACAAATACGAATACACTTTGGTTAAACATTTATAAATAACTAATAAGGGATTATGACAACGTACAATGTCATTTAGCGTACAATTTCGACACGTTCTTACAGCGTTCCGTTAAACTTTAGCTCACTTACTAAATTCGTACGAACAATTGTTTACATGTTATCTGTACAAGCGAGTGCAGCCTCACTTGGAGCCGCATATCTGCGTACTAAAGTATCAGACTTCGGCAAGAGAGTTTCTAAGCGATTAATGCTGACTTTACTAAAACTTATCTCTTTACGTCTCGCCTAAGTTGAATTGTGTGTCTTTATATTTCGCAACATTTTTCTATGTTACAGATTTCACAAATTTTACGAAATTCGATTCTATTATTGGCAGAGCATTATCTGTAATAAACACTGAACGAGCCAGAGCAAACTACTAGTGACACCGTTTGGGCGTAAAATAACTAATTTTAACAATTTTTGCAAAGCAAAATTCACTAACATACGTTAATATTAGACATATTTTCTGTACCAGATATGTTGTTTTCAATTAATTGAAGAGTCTTGTGTAAATATTTTAAATTTTATTTGAACAGAAGACTGTAAAATGAAGGCACAAAATAAATGTAAAATTGGTACTGTTGATTAATTCATATTTAAAAAATAATAAACAAAAACAATATTTTGAGAACATAACACTCCTCGAATATTACTTTACTTTATGTATTTCAAGTTTGAATTATTTATTTCTTATAGAAACACCACAAAATGACTTGCAAGAACTGTCATTTTTCCATATTTATTTTCGAACTAGGCAAGCCCCTTAAGGTATTCGAGCGTCCACCAATGCGACGTCTTGTGTATACAAGAGACCCATGGAGATAGTATACCGGGTGGCGCTCTAAATTCGTTCCATAGGCATTTACTTGGGAAAACCGTTTTTCCTAGCGCATTTCTCACCAAATTATTTTAGAAAAAAAATCTTCAAATAAAAGTTGTAGAGCATAAAATTTTGCATTTGAATCAATAAACAAAATATACTCAAAAGTAGTGATAGCCATAGAATTAACAAAAAGCTTAACAAACAAACGTTTGTTTATCTGTTATAAAATTTAATTTTTTTATTATTTAATAAAATTATCACAACGTAAAATTCTTAAGCAGAATAATAATTTAATTCTTCTATACTGTTCAAATACTCATTTTTCTTGACAAAAAATCACAATATTTGACATTTACATCATCACATTTGTTTGTCTTTTTTGTTTTAATTCCATGGCTAGCACTATTAAACTGAAATTTTCAAAATTTTCATATTCAATTTCTGGAGTTACTAAACATAAGAAATGAATTTTTTTTTCTAAAATAATTTGGGGAGCAACGCTCTAGGAAAAAACGGTTTTCCCATGTTAAATGCCTATGTAACGGATTTCTACCGCTACTCGGTATCCGGTATACCCAGAGAAGACCAGAAGTCCAAGTAATGCGTTTAGTAACTGAGAGACGAAATCGGCAATATGGAAGTGCTGTCTTAGTAAAACATTGTTTTTATTTTGTTTGTGTTCCAAATTACAATTGCTTCTGACACGAAAAAATTAAATAAATAAATTTTCGCGGCTAGGTAATCGTGTGGAAACAAAATCATACATGTGTGGTCGCGAGAAAAAAATTCATCCTTCTCCACTCACCCGATCTCGTAAACTGGGGAGACCGGAGACCAATATCGTTCACCAACGCACAGCGCAACAATGCAAAGATATAAAAAATGTAATATAGCATTGTATTTATATTTTTATTTATGAATACTCAAAAATATTTTCTAATATAACTATTACATTGATATATTTTCAAATATTGGCTCCAGCATTTCTATGAAAAAGCATAAAAGAGAGATGAGCAGAGCAATTTTTTTTGTAATAAAATAAAAATAATAATTTAATGCTGAAATTCAAGAAAAAGAAAATATTTAGAGTGCGTACACGCTCCGCAATAAAACGTATTTTTGGTCGTAAATTTAAAAATATTATTATGTAGGATTCAAAAAACGATGTTCGACTGTGTTAGGGATGGAATTAATAAAGTTTCGGACTAGCAGTCAATATTACAATTTTATTCACGCCGACGTTTCGACTATACAATAGTCTTCTTCAGGGCTCTACAATATATATACAGAGTGTAATAGTACATGAGAACACAAATCAGTTAAAAATTCTAGATTACAAAAAACTATAACATGAAACTTACAGAATGGTCCAGTTGAAGGAAAAAGTACACGTGTGGATAAGCGTAGATACATAAAAGACGGACATTTAAAAATATAAATAAATAAATAGTTAAAAATCACAGATCACAGAGTGAAAATCGTCAATTAATAAAAAACTTCTCCCGGATGACAAAAATAAACTTTGCTGGATACAAAAAAAAAATTTAAAATGGTAACCGTAAAGATCTTTTTTACACAAATATAAGGACTAATGTGGAAGATTTTAGATTAATTAAATCAGGACCAATAGATGAGTGGGTGTGCGGATCCTGACGTGGGAAGAAGAACCCCTAGATGGTAGATAACTTGGTGTGCTTCAGTGTAATAATTAATGTTGTGTTGATTTCATTTTTTAATTTTTATATTTTGTTTATTTTTAATGTTAATTAAATTGTTGTATATTAGGCTAACATCTTTACGGTTACCATTTTAAAAAAATGTTTGTATTCAGCAAAGTTTATTTTAGTCATCCAGGAGAAGTTTTTTATTAATTGACGATTTTCACTCTGTGATCTGTGATTTTTAACTATTTATTTATTTATATTTTTGAATGTCCGTCTTTTATGTATCTACGCTTATCCACACGTGTACTTTTTCCTTCAACTGGACCATTCTGTAAGTTTCATGTTATAGTTTTTTGTAATCTAGAATTTTTAACTGATTTGTGTTCTCATGTACTATTACACTCTGTATATATATTGTAGAGCCCTGAAGAAGACTATTGTATAGTCGAAACGTCGGCGTGAATAAAATTGTAATATTGACTGCTAGTCCGAAACTTTATTAATTCCATTATGTAGGATATTTTAATTTAAAAATTATTTGTATTAACAAAAAAATATTAATAGAGAAAAATGAATATTATGCACGCCGCTGAACATTCCATCGGATGCATAGGCGTGCACACGGTGGGTGCCCTAATATATTAATACGATGGCTGTTCTCTTTGCACTGTTGTCTAGAAATCAATGAATTGAGCAAAGAGCATAATTAAGCTGTGATTTTTTACAATTTCAAGCGTGGATTAAGCCATCAAGAATATTTTGAGGAAATCCATCGAGTGGTGACAAGTCATGTTCCTTAGGTACCGTAAAGCGGTGGTACAATGAATTTCAGCGCGGCCGACTTTCCTTAAATGACAGTTTTCGAGCTCGTAAGCCAAAAACGGCAGAAAAGAATATTGGTCTTGTTCAGAACATGATCAAAGAGGACCGGCATGTTACTGTCAGGAATATTCAAGCAACTTTAAAGATTGGTGTGAAAGCAATTGAAACCATTTTAGACCAACATTTGATGGTACGCAAGCTTTGTTCTCATTGGAGTCCCCACAATTTGACTCCAGTCAAAAAAACAACTGTTTGAGATGTTGCAGATCTATCGTTTCATTTGGTGTGCAACTTTATTAGAGGTGACGAAATATAGGTATACTGCTATGATCTTGAAAAAAAAGCAACAGTCCGCAGTTTGGGTCTTTGAGAATGAATCGGTTTCAACAAAAGTTATTCGCGAAAAATGAATAAATAAATATATTCTCGAAGAAAGTCCAAACAAAAAGATGGTCGCCACATTTTTTGGAATTATTGGACATGTTTGCACTTTATCACTGGAGAATCGTCGTACTGTTAATGTTGAATGGTACACTACTGTTTGTTTTCCTCAAGTTCTCCAAAATGTTCGCGAAAAACGTCAACGGATTATCTTGCATCAAGAGAACGCTCGGCCGCACACTGCTGCTCGAACGACTGATTATTTGAATGCCCAAAAAATTGAAATAATAGGTCATTCACCGTATAGTCCAGACCTGGCACCTAATGCTTTCTTTTTATTTCCACGTGTAAAGGATAAGTTTACGTTTTACATCGGCCGAAGAAGCTGTTGTTGCATTTAAAAATGAAATAAAGAAACAAACGCAGGAAGATTGGAGAAAATGCTTTCGAGACTGGTTTTCACGGATGCAAAAATATATTGATTGTGGAGGTGAATGCCTTGAAAAATTATAAATAAATGTGCTTTGCAAGTAAATTGTGTATTACTTCACAAGGCTCGGCGAAAAAGAACAACCCTCGTAATATTGAAAATATTAAATTTTTATATCATTATTTTCTATTTTGTTCATGTTGCTATAATATATATATATATTAGGTTTGTTCGTTCCGCCACCCTGCGTCTACCGCAAACCGCGGCGGTGAAATTTGCTGTTCTTTTCGATTCGCGGTTCACTGTAAAGTCACTAGATTCTGTTCGTTCCGTTTTTCTAGTAACTTGCGGTAAAACGCCGCGGCAGCTGGCGGTGATAATTTTTACAGTGACTCACGACTCGGTGGTAAAAAAATAATCGGCGGTAATGTTCGCGTCTACATATGATGTACCAGTATAACAGTGTTTGACAAATAAATATTAGGAAAAAATTGTTATTTTTCAATAAGTATGCTATGTCATGTTTCAGTTTTAAAAATTGAAATATATTTGTAAAATATATAAATGTCAATGTCATATGAATTATGATTTGTAACAAGATAAATTTAAATGATAACAATAGTAAACAATTAAAATAATGGAAAATGGAATAATACATTTTTACTGAGTATCCTTTATAATTATAATAGTCTGAAGTATCTTCGAAAATAATTTAACGCAAACGGATCGAACAGGAAAATAATTTTTAGTAACTTAAATTATTACCGCGGCGATTGGCAGTGAATCGCAAAACGCAGCGACAATTACCGCCGCGTTTTGCGGTAAAACGCAGCATAGCGGAACGAACAAACCTATTATTTATTATTTTTTCTCGATATTTTGAAGTAATAGTGGTAAAATAAATAACTCCATTTACATTTATTACTTTTTTTTCAAACGTCGTAGAAATGGCATTTTTGTGACTTGATTCACAAGGTAGAAGTTTTATTTCTACGCCGCCGGAGTAGAAATAGCTTATTTCTACGCCGCCGGAGTAGAAATAAGATAAATAAATATCCATAGCAACTACATAGAATTAGCGAATAAAAAGAAAAGTAGTGCGTTTGAAAAAAAAATTTAATGTGTCATTCGGAATAAAAGTGTCTTTGTGTGCCTCGCATGCAATTGTCCCACTCGCTTCGCTCGTCGTGCAAACTTCCATGCTCGCCACACAAAGTATCACTTTTACTCCTAATAACACAATATACTATTGTTTATAATCATATCTGTACATATTCATTTTGGCACCCACAAAAGTAAAGTTCTGCGCACGCCTATGATTGGAGGCTTGGTAAGCAGAACCGAATAAGGACGTAGCTGCCTTGTTCTTAACGTGTACACACTCTACTTTTAATGTTTTGGATTAAAATTTGAAAGAAAGTACACGTTTATTTGTATTCATCAATTTGTATGTTTATATTATTATTGTTAAATACTTGCATTTTATAAAATAATGAATACATTTCACTAAACTATGTAGGCATGTACCAGTATATTATTGAATTTATTGTTTATTGTAATACAAAATATGCATTTGTATAGATTTAATGCATCTGCATTGATAATATAAAATACAATAACTACATATCTTTAGTAATATGCAGTTGAATACAAATGTTTTCAATAGAAAACAGTTCAATTTACATTGTCACATAAGTAATTTAAAATTTATTGAAACAAATCTGATTTATTGAACATAATGCATACATAGATTGAAATGATCTTGTCGTTAACATATGCACACATAAGTTTCCGCAATTACTTATCCGTTTATTATAGAATAAATCGCTAATAAATTGTTTTATTTTTCATTTGTTAATAAAAGTATAATATTTAAATCTATCGTTCGTTTCACGCAAGAAAATAGAATTGGTTTAGATTAGTAATGTGCCATTTGAAAGTTTCATGTTGATAGTTTCAATTGAAAAATTTCATGAAAGTTTCATAAACTACACTGCGCATGCGCCGCCCATCTCTCTGCAATAGATAACATGCATGCGCCTGCACTATGCGCATCTACGTGCAAGTTATGTTTGGTTAATCTACATGCTGGAACTTGTATATTTTTCGAATATAAGTAGGGTGAAAATTAAAGATAGAATTTGGCGATATTTCAATGAAATAAATATAAAAGACAAGATACTTTCTATTTTAAATAGTTTAACTTTTTTTTAATTGTATTTTATTTTGAATAATAAATTTTTATTTTGTTTTGAAGCTTTTGTTTATCGTATTTATTTTCAAATTAGTTAATTTGAGATCCAAATATTTCAAATTCAACTGAAAGATGTTAAGTTTTATATGAAACAATAATTGAAATTCATAGTGAAAAATTTTGTTAAATTTCTTTAAAATTTTCAGTGAAACTTTCAAAAATACAAGTATCCGAAATTTGCACATCACTGGTTTAGATAGAGAGATAAATTGTGTTTTCTGATTGGGCGGAATACACATATAGTTCACAAAAGCGAAAAAAAACCTCATGATATTTAACCATGTTTTTGAGCTTGACATTGATATTTTTAACATTCGGGTATGGTACAATTTTACAGTAACAATATTAAATTTTCCGTCAGTTGATTTTTTAAATTTATTTCAAGTTATATACTTCCTTGATGTCAGTAGATATTCTCATTTCTTACCAGGTTAAATGCGGAACAAAAATAAGGTAGTATTGCGTTACTGACGATACATATCGCCGGCGATATGTAATTTGTTTTTACTGTGGTGCGGCGATATGTAATAGATGTTGACTTTAGTTCCATCTTGTGTACAGATGAGTAACTTTTTCTACTAGTAGTCATTTTCGCTCTCTTTTGTCAACGCAAAATGTCACTTTGCCGCTCATGCGTGACAAAGTAGAAAAAATGCTCGCTGTCCAAATTTCTAACTATACAATGTTGAGAATCACTTGTCTACAAGTTTACATTCTTAATGGAAACGTTTAGTCAGGAACTAATGGTACTATAGTTACACATTTACTACCTTCACAAGTCAATCTGACATATAACTGTTATGTCGATATTTCATAACTAAACAACGTACCGCACTGCTGTGAAAATAAAATAGGGCATTCATTTACAGGAACGAAAGTATAAAATATTTAGATTAGATTGAAGCAATAGCTCAAGAAGAATGGAAAATAACGATAAATAAAAATTAAATATAAAATAAATTGTGTGAACAGTTGTGCTGCCACCTGCAAAAGTTTGGCGTGATCGCTCCCAATGGATATCCACTTTTTCACTCCACTGGTTTAATATACTTGAAATAAATAAATTTTTGTTATGGTGTCTGTGGTCTGACAATCTTATAAAAAATAAACTATGATCATGTATATTGCACGACGTTTATACTGACAATGAAAAGAAATAAAACGCACGTTATTATAACATGTTCATGCAAGTTTGTACAAATCCCCGGCGATATGTATGGCACAGAAAAAATGAATAATTAATTGTGTGCGTTACATATCGCCCGAGATATGTACTACATTATTATAATCTAATAATCCTGTAGAACATTTAAAATGCTACAAGAATCGTTAAAATCGGTCCACAAATAAAAATTATATACTCTCCGCACCTGAAGAATGAAATGGCGAAATTCGCTTTTGTATGATGCCACCATCTGGTTACATATAGCGGGCGATATGTATCGCAGTTAACAGTGGCGTAACTAAGAGTTCGGGGGCCCGCCCGCAAAAAGTTTTTGGGGCCCGTTTTTAATTGTGAAAATTGTGACTAGGCTTAAGAAGCAAAATAGCCAATATTGGAGACCAGAAAATCCAAGATTAGGCACCTTTACATCCCACCAAAGTCATTGTATGTTGTGGCATTTACTAAGCAAGTGTAATTGGGCCTTTTTGCAAGCAAGATGCATCAGTATCACACAGTCTAAATAATAGCAATATTGCGAAAAATCATTCTCTTATCGTTATTTAATCCCACGTTTTGTTAATACACATTGGCCGCCAGGTGTCCTGATTTGGCAGCCCCAGACTTCTTTTTATGGGGCTATTTTAAAGGAAAACTCTGGATCAGTTGCAGGAAAATATTTGCCAAGAAATCGAAATTCTACCGGCCGAAATATGACGGAAAATAAAAAGCTTAATTTTGCATAGCGGATAAGGGGCCCTTTAGCCAATATTATTTTTGTAAATTGGCATTTTAAAAAATAAAGCACTAAATAAATTTGTATGTTGCTACAAAAAAATGATTAAATTCAAAATTTCGTAGTAGTAACAAAATTATAAATCATGTAAATTGGGGCCCCTCTAGAGCCGGGGGCCTGCCCGTTAGTTACGCCACTGGCAGTTCACGTGTTAATTATTGAGAATGTTTGGTTTCACGAATTTAAATTACCTATTTATTTAATTGACCACAATATAAAAATTCGAAATTGAAAAATTTTATGTCGTAATCACCTTACGGCACATAATTGTTCGAGAAAGTGAGCACAAATTTTTTCAAAGTATGACTTCGCGATCCATTTTATTTTCTAAATTTTAGAATAATGAATTGCACGTTGTTTGTTAAGACTTTACTGATTATATCAAACTATTTGTGTATTTGGACTGACCAAAATTTTTTTGTGGGTGATTTTTCAAATATCCCTCACTAGAACGCACTTTCACTGTGACGAAGGGTAAGTGCGTAACCAGTCCGTAACTTCACATTAAAACTTACAATACGATCGGTAAGGTAAGTGCATAAAATTCCAAAAAATATTGTAATTAAATTTTAAAATTTGATATGATTACTCAAACTAGATGGCGTGATGCCATCTATTTAGGGGTAGTTGAAACAAGTTTAAGTAAATGTGCTATTAAATTGTCACATTGTCACAGAAAAATAAGTGAGCTACAAGAAAAAAACGCATTTACCTGACATATGCAGTTAGTGGCGGATTTAGATCTTGGGAGGCCTCAAATGTAATTCAACTTTGCGGCCCCCTGAAGCCCCCCCCCCTTCCTAATATTTTCCATAACACTACGGTGAGCATTTTACGCGAACGTTTTCACTGTAGCACTCTAGATTATTAATAAAAAAAAAATACAAATACATATACGTTTAATTTGAAAACAGGGTTTACTAATAAAAAATACAACAGTTATCAGTCTGTTTATTATACAGTAAAAACATATTGGAATTTCAGGCTAGTCTAGAATCCCCGCCCGTCAAGAATTTTATTTTGATGTTTATATGCATAGTTGCAAAACTATGAAAAATACTAAATACCACAAAAATCAGAACGGAAAGCAAAATTTATAATTATTTCGCTTTTTTTTTAAAAAAAAGAAGTGATAAATCTTATAAACTGAATGTAGGTACTTAACATTAAAATATTTTTGAAAATGTCACATTTTTCACAAAGCCTAAAAAACCATTAATCATTTTATCGCGAAATGCATGCAACCACCCGAGCAGAGATAATATATCTATTTACATTACATTATATCTGAATTTCCTCAAATTGAGTTCTGTGCGTTAGGTTACCGTTAGATTAAAGTATTTTTTGAAAATTTACAAGCGAAGAAATCATATTTTTCACAAGTACTGCGTTTAGAATAGACTCCGAAATTGATGACGTCAAAATCGAGCGGGAATTACAAAAGTTGAAAGTAGGTTTCCGTTTTCTTAACTGCATTTTGAAAGAGTTGTGAACGAACCGTACTAGCGCCAAATTTAAAGTAAGTAGTAAGGATATTCTATCTTTATCTCGTCAGTAGAGAGCAAACTTGCATATGATTTGAAATATGACCGCTATGGCCGCCACAAAACATATGTCTTAGATGGTGTTATACATTTGTCAATTTAATTTAGAGAGTACTTTTAAATTAATAATTATTTTTTAGGAAAATAGCAATAATAAAATAAAATGAAACAATTTTTATTTTGAGGCCCCTTCGATTTAAGAGGCCCCAAGCGCCCGCTTCCTGCGCCTGTGCGGAAATGCACCACTGCTTTCAGTTCGCCTTATGAACGTAGGCAGTGGCGTATTCAGCGGGGGGCTTAGGGGGCTTGAGCCAAGTCCAATGAATTGAAAGTATAATGTATTTAAATTAATCATTTTCAGCATTTTATATATTAAAATATTTGAAAATTCAATAAGAAGTACAATGGCTATAGATAGGCTTAAATTAGCTCTCATGTTCTCATGTACTCGTATAATAGTATAATATAAAAATTTATCTATTGATACAGAGGAAGTAGAAAATTAAATATCGTTTTACAATTATAACGAAATGTTAGAAGCGAATAATTTATTTTTGCTTTAATGTAGTACGTACGTGGTGCATAAATAGTTATTAACGTTAGTAGGCCGATATAACAAATAACGGACAGGGCTGAAGTTATCAGCCATGTCTATTATTTGAATATCGGCCGTGTGGCTTTCAAGATTTTTCGTAATGACAATCACATAATTTAAACATATAGGAATATCTTCTGAAAATTCTTTCTCCTGTCATTTTGACAAATTTTTGTGTTGTTTATAAATTTTCCGTGACAAAATCTCTCGTTATTCTGTGATTCGTCCGTTATACATCTTAACGGCTGGCGGCCGTTAAGCACACCTTTTCACTTTTGTTATTAGTTCTGTTAAATGTATATTCCTATGTTTACAGTGAGTTTTTTATTAATATATATATATATATATATATATATATATATATATATATATATATATATATATATATATATATATATATATCCTTATTTTCAATTCAGAATTATTTGAAAATATAACTTACATTTGCTAACTAGACTGTGAACAATATACCTTTTTATATAAGCAATAGGTTCATGGCAGCCCCCCCTTACAATGAGTCCTGGATACGCTATTGAACGTAGGCATAAGCTTTACAACGATGAAATTCTTGTTTGTTTGTAAGTAAGAGTAATTACTGCAATTAAAATACCCTTTTAAAATTTGTTTGCACAGAATTTTATTTTGTGCTGAATCTGCATACTTCTAAGTAAATATTAATTTATTTCTCTGTTTAAAATGACTCATATTTTTGTATTATTTATGTGAAACAGTTTGTTAATTATTCTTTTTTCATGAAGACTAAAAAAGAAAAGTAATTACCCTGAATATTGCATATAATTGGCACAAATTTTTAACTAGTTCAGACGTACCATGTCCTAATTGCAATTACATACGTATAAAGACATACATGAATAATTTATGTAGTAATAAGAAAAAAGGTACAGGAAAAATGTTGTATGTTTTTAATTGTTTTCTTTGGCGGCTTACTTTTAAACTTTGTTGAGACAGTATATCATAGAAAAATTAGGAATTTGCATTGATTTCATTGGCTGGTATCAGAAGCAATGTTTTGAAAACGTTGTTTTCTTTTTGAGGTTCTGAGTGATACGTGTTTCCTGGAATATCCTCTACTAGATTCTTTACAGTCTGTCCCATTTAGAGCTGTATGTAACTGACAGATAAATGTCACTATCAAAGAACTAATCATTTCAAAATAATGTTAATAACGTTTCAAAAAGAAAAAATTAAATAGAACAATAGAAAAGGAATTCTATACAGTTTCCAGCATAAGTAAACATGTAGGTATGTATTTAGATTAATAAAAATAAACGATTCACAAAAATGTATAAGCTAATCCTCATTTTTGGATTAGTAAATTCTATTCTATCCCGGTATTTAAAATTTAATCTTCATTTTATTATATCTCCGGTGGATCAATGGTTAGAGCAACGCCTCATGTCATGAATTCCCTCGGGGTTTTGGGTTTGAATCCCATTAAGGCATGGATGTTTTGAATGTGAACCCACTCTGTAATTGGGATTTAATCCTGTTGAGGGGTTTAAAAAAAGGTAGTTACTTGGATTAGATTAGACTATATATTAAGAAATATACTGTCAAAATTAGAGTAAAATTCGCTAATCCAAAAACAAGGATTAACTTAATCTGTTTTGTGACTCGGGCTGTAAATGGCGGGAGGTATTGTGTTGGCCACACCAGATTTTTTAAATGGAACCCATATTTGATTTTGTCTTTAAAAAAATACTTATTTTTTACCTCCCTTTATTAATTACATTATCAAGAAATGAAATTTAATTTTTAGAATAATTCAAAATGAATTCATATTTCCCACCACCTCTCAGCTGTCAAATGTAGTTTTCTGACCTTTTCATAGATGTCAATAAAACTTGTTATCATGATTTATAAGGCAGATACCCAGGGGCGCGCCGTCACAGGGTGCGATGTGTTCGTCGCACACGGGCGAAACTTGGTCAGGGGCGACACGGCGAACAAAATTGTAATAAGACTTAAGTTTTTTAATTTAATATGCCCGTTTTTCGATGCTCACATTGGGATCTCGTAAACTATAAGAATTAGGAAGTCGAATAAATTAGGGCAAAGTTGCCCCATTAGTAGACTATTTTAAAGATGTTTTCGTTTTTCCCGAAAAATGCATGTACAAATGATTACTGTACAAAACTCCAAATGGCGTGATTTAGTACCTCGTTTCATACTAGAAACGTCGAAGATACGTGTCTTAACATTCGGGACCGTTGTTAAAAATTCAAATCCCGGCACCGTTGTTCAATAGCTTACTAAGGTTGCTTTTATATTACTCTAAAAAGAACAACAATAACTTCACCTAACGCATAATACTTGGCCCGCGTTTTCCAAGCCTGAGTTTGGGCGTTAGGTTGGGTAATGTTGGGGTATATTTAGAGAAATTGCGAAAACCATGTCAATTTGAGATCTTAATTTTTTGAACATGGTCCCGCGTTCGGTACTCTAGCCACTTCCTTTTATATTCACAAATAACTTCCAAATATGAAATTATATGGAATTTTGGTTTGCACGTCTTTAAGGACCCTTTTTTATTATCCTTCAATCGACGATGCTCAGATTTTTTATCACTATTAGATTTCAAGTAACGGGGTCCAATTTATAATTTCCATAGTCACAAAATTATACCATTGAAAGAGAATTTATATTAGCTTTCCAACGATGTATCTATGTTTCAAGCAGAAAATGCAAGAATTATTAATTTTATAGGGTAAAAACAATTATTGTGGTTTATTTAAAACATATGGTAACTATGAAAAGTACACAGGCTGTTCAAGTTAACGTGTTCACATAATTGTTGCCCCATTAGAAGACCATTTTAGTGGTACCGTTATTTGAGAAAAAATCCGTAGGTTATTAGATATAGGCAAAAATGTAAAATTTGCAGTTTTTTGTGAATACATACTTTCCAAATATGAAATAGTACTAGATTCTAGTTTGCACCTTTTTAGGCCACTTTTTATGTTCTTTCGAATGGCGATGCTTTTTTTTATAACTATTGAATTGAAGAGGGGGTTCATCAAGATGAGGATTGGCACACGGGCGGCACAATGGTACGACGCGCCCGTGGAGATACCCAATCTTCTACTATGTATTTTCCTTAATCTATGCTCCGAAGTTTTGGACTCTCAAAAAAGATTTGTTTTTTAATAGTCACCCGGTATTTAGAAAGAGAATGAATTCGAAAACAAGTTATAATTTTAATTTGAAAATTCCTGCTACTATTATTTTTTACTTATCATTATAGTTTAAATGACTGTTGATCACTTTTTTCTGATTATTAAAACTTTAATAATTAATTCATGTCTCAAATATTCCGCAAAACAAGGTTACGGATCACTACTTCCTTTATTAGTATGTAAATTCATTCAAAAAATAATCAAACCTAAAGTATGATCTGAGTTCTTTTTAAAAGCAGTGAGATTATATACATTATCACTTATCAGCTAATTAAATGACATTGTAATGATGTTGTCTTGTTTCTTGCTTGTCGGCGATTTAAATTTAAATGGTTGTTATATTCTAAGAAGTTGACGCAGGTATCTGCTTTAATTTCAAATGAGGCATTAAGATTGTAGATAATACGAATCAAAGGACAAGTTTGATTATTAAACACGCACCTAATAAGAATTCTGTCGAACATTTTACTGTCACCACCCGTTACGAGTAAAAAGTTTTTTTTTTCTGTAATGCCCTTTTCACATTTTAAGATAGGAGGTTTAAGTGTGGTGGACTTTAAGATCTAGTTATTCAAATGTATGTAACTGACAGATAAATGTCACTATCAAAGAACTAATCATTTCAAAATAATGTTAATAACGTTTTAAAAAGAAAAAAGTAAATAGAACAATAGAAAAGGAATTCAATACAGTTTCCAGCATAAGTAAATATGTAGGTATGTATTTAGATTAATAAAAATAAACGATTCACAAAAATGTATAAGCTAATCCTCATTTTTGGATTAGTAAATTCTATTCTATCCCGGTATTTAAAATTTAATGTTCATTTTATTATATCTCCGGTGGATCAATGGTTAGAGCAACGCCTCATGTCATGAATTCCCTCGGGGTTTTGGGTTTGAATCCCACTAAGGCATGGATGTTTTGAATGTGAACCCACTTTTCACATTTTAAGATAGGAGGTTTAAGTGTGGTGGACTTTAAGATCTAGTGTGAACGCGGAGATATTCACTTTATCATCGCCTATTGAGACAGAAATTTGCGTCTTAAAGTGCGGTCATGTGGTGCTCGCTGCCAGCATAAAGCTTTAAATGTAACTGACAGAATATTAAAAGTTATTTTTTTAAATATTTATTTATTCGTCTCAAATTTATGCTGTTCCATTTAAGCCATTCAGTAGATGGCACTGGCAACAGCGCAAATCTGAAGTAGCCGAAATTACATTGGGTAAACTTGTCTCTTGTCTCTAATTTCAGCGAATCAGATAGGTCAAGACTATTCCCTATGCTCCGCAATACTGAATAACTTAAATGGAACAAGATATAGTGAAAAATAAGTAAGAACATGTAAAATACATAAAAAAAAACACATGCATTGTCATTTCCTTCTACAAAATCTTCGAACCAAAAAATATAACATTTATATTTCTTATATATATATATATATATATATATATATATATATATATATATATATATATATATATATATATATATATATATATATATATATATATATATGTATGTATGTATGTATCCGCTATTTGTTTAGAAAAATGAAGAATGATAGATCTTCCACTTGGTTGTTACATAATTAACTTATTATTTTCCACAATTTATCTCACTATTTTCATAGCCAAATTTTGTTACCAAATTTTATACTCAAAACTGATAATAACCATGGCAGCACTAATCTTTAAGATCGTAGATATTTTAGTCCAACTTTCTTAAAGACCTAGTGTGAGGGCATAAATGAATTTAAATAAAAAATAACAATATGTAGGTACATTATTTTAATAATACATTTAATTTTAACTACTCAATGCTCGAAGTTTTTTAATTTTATTATTATTAATTAGGGTAGTTATGGAATAAGTTGCTACTGAAATTTATGACAAAAAATAACAAATTTCATGAAAAATCTAAAATTTTAATGGTAAAATAAATTTAAATTTCTAATAATATGGGATTTGTTTTTTTAAAAAATGTAAGTTTGTGTTATACCTCAAAAATTTATCGATAAAAAATTATTTTGGTACGCCACTGGTCATGTTTTTGTCAAAACAAAAAAAATCTAAGATGGCCCCCCAAAGGCACACCACAAGTCCCATGTAACTGATGTCGTATGTCTTATAATTTCCGAGATCCCAATGGTGGCCTTCGAAATCCGCTCTCCTGTATATATCGGTATGTATTTATACCTGTAGAAGAAAAATTAAATCTCATTGCGTTTATTATATTATTCAGGGGGGGGGGAGCCACCCCCCCCCTTGGAGTCACCCTTTTTTTGATGTAGTGATACACCACAATAGGGGACAACAGCGCAAATGATTTAAGAGAAATTAGGAAAAAATATTGAAAGTATATGCATAATAATAAATATTAATAAAGGAATAAAACGACATAATTGAAATACATCGGAAATAAGGGGAATTTTCTTATAGCACATCGTCACTCATATCAAATCCATACATACATATATATATATATATATATATATATATATATATATATATATATATATATATATATATATATATATATATATATTATTTTGATTGGCGACTCAAAGACGGCCTATAAATATATAACGAATAGCCAGTTAGGAGCGGAGCTTAATACCAATGGAAGTAGAGAAATTCAAATAGCGGAGGCGTGGCTATCAGTCCAGTAGTGCAATTCTCAAACAGTTTTTATTTGAATATAAATATTTTGCATTAAACTTAATAATTTAAATACATTTCCAATTATAAATCATGTAGACTTGTACAGTAATAATATTTTTTATTTTTTATAAATATAATTTAGAAATAGCATATATTTCAAGAACATTTAGGTCCACGAAGGAAATAGTTTGATATAAAAACATATTCGTGACGTCACATCTATATTTTAAATTTCGGAGGACTATAACTCGCTTATTAATAAGAATTTTTTCACCGGATTATCACAGACAGTCTTAGTTTTACTTATACGTTCAGATGAAATAATATTTTAAAAAATTAATAACCCCCCCCCCCCATGCAGTAGAAAAAATAAAAAATTTAAGAGAAAGTAAAATTTGTTATAATAAATTCAAATAAATATATCTATATTATTGACAAAAAATTAACTTAAACAAAAACTTAGGTATGGTCGTTCCACGATATAGACCGATTTACTTCATCAACTTTCGATAAATATGAGAAACTAAAAATCCCCAAAAAATATGAACTATTTTAAAACTTTGACAATTAAATTTACGTTTAGTATGTACGTTATGAAATAAAACAGGTAATTATATATTATTCGATGTGACTCTTTTAAATATACCTAATTTTCTTTTTTATGCTCCTATTGGCAAGACTTACCTACGATTGAAATCGGCGTCTTTAACAAAAAATGAAGATTTGTAATATTTTCGTGATAATTTGGATAATTTGAGTACGGAAACTATGCTAAAAACGTATTTTGAAACAAGAAATAGTATATTAAAGAACGTGTTTTATAAGACATGTTTTTTTCGCACGCGTCAAAATTTAGAAAACGAGCGTCAGCGAGTTTTCTAATTGACAAGTGCGAAAAAAAGTCTTATAAAATGAGTTCTTTATACTATTTTTTATATTTTGCACCTTCTACAAACTAAAATATTTTAAAAAAACTGTTAATATTAAACCGAGTTGATTTAGGGAAATTTGTAAGTGAAATGTTGTAGTTGGTAACATTGAATTGACCACATTCAATTATTATTTGAAAGTTCATGTCATTTCAATATTTACGAACAAATTTACGTGAATTTAGTGTAATCATGGAAGATAAAATCAGTTGCACTCCGCCTAAGCTACGTAATATAGCTGAGACTACAGGAAATAATCTACTTCCTAAAAAATCGCGCGAGATTTATGAGAAAGAATTTGCAAATTTTGACACATGGTGCAAAGAAAATAATGTCAAAGGCGTAACAGAGAATGTTTTGATTGCTTATTTTGAAATGCAAAGTAAGACGAAAATATGTATTATTATTATTATTATTATTATTATTATTATTATTATTATATTCATTAAATAAAGTGATTAATTAAGTAAAAGAAATTTTGAGGTTATATTGAAATTTCTTATCTTCCAGCTTTGACGTTTGACAATTTAACCCTTTCAGCCTCAGTGTACAGGAAATTTTTATTTTTTCTTATATTTGAATTAAAACGCTTTAAAATTAATTAAAAATAATTTTCTATCGTTCAAAGGTTCAATCTACAAATTTTTAGTACTACTAGGTCCATCTATGTGGACTAATTCGAACATTATATTAACATTTACTTACTCAATTTGTGATTATATTTGTACATTTTCATGTAAATAATCTTCCCTAAATAAAAAATAATAATAATAACGACATTATATTATTAAAATGAATTGTCAATTAACTAAAAATAAATTAGGTAAAAATGGGTTAAAGAAACGTCATCTAGTACCAACCGTCTAAAACAAAAAATTGCGTATCGAAATGAAGGTCATTACGATACGCAATTGCGTATCGTAATGACTTCATTATGAACGCAAAATATAAAAACATAATAATGGTCCTTTTTACCGCTACATTGTATAAATGAGATCATTTTTATAACACATAATCGTTATACATATACAGCATAAGTAGAACTCTTGAACCCCTATGCGAAATATTTTGTGAGACCCCTTGATTAACACTCAAAAATTAAAAGTTTGCATAATTATTTCAAATTTTAAATGGCACTAAATTGACCCCTGTGGTGCACTCTCCACGCCAGCAATGAGTGCCCGTGTGGTGACGCCTGGTAAACGCCCACACGGTACATCATCATTACCGATATTTGCGTACAAAGCAAATTGGCACACCCAGCAATGGGTAATATGCCATGATGATATATATTTTTTTTTATATTATATAATTAGTCATTTTCATTATTGTAATCAAATATTCTTTGTTGTAATCAACATAAATGATCCAGTCTCATATAAATTAGCTAAAAAGTTTAATAACCTTTTACTGATGACGTAAATCGGTTGAATTCATGGAACAACCATACCTACATTTATATTATTACACATTTCAGGCACAATTTCACATGTAAATTGTATGACATGTGAGATTTCAGTAAGGTTTGTATCTATTTTACGAATTTCAATTTACTAATAAATATTTTTAAAAATCTGATGTGGCTAGCACATTATCTTCCGTCAGTTATATGAGGTATTTACGAAAATTCTACCGGTGACCTGTTACCGGTAAACAGCTTTTTATCAGGTTATAGCTACCGGAATCGATATTTTATGAACGCAAGTGGTAAACAAGGTAGATCCATAACCTATGAAAAAATTTGAAAATTTAAAACAGGTTAGAAATTTGACGTAGTTAACATAATGAGCAGAATCCCACTTTGAATACATTTTCACGCGCATGCTTCGCTTTGCATCAACAACAATTTTCGAATACGGTGACTTTTTACCACTCGTGTTTCCGAACACAGTCGGTAGATGCGGTATCTACCGGTAGAATTTTCGTAAATGCGTTTCTATTTTCTATAAAATCCATACAGAAAAGTTCCTTGCAAAAGATTCTAAATTTCTTGTATGTACATTACCTTTCGACAGTTGTATGTATATTATATAAATTCCATACAGAAAATTTCGAGCAAAAAGATCCTAACACAAATATACTACGATTATGTCAATTGCACTTGACACTGACATCGTTCAATCTGAATTTTCTTAATATAGTAGCTGTTTCTAGCATAGCTGGCTAATTTATGAAATTTAATTTCTTTATAATTTTATAACTCTATATCCATTTAATGTGAAGTATAAAATGCAGTCAAATCGTATAGAGAATACAATGTTCTTTAATATATATATATATATATATATATATATATATATATATATATATATATATATATATATATATATATATATATATATATATATACATATACATAATAACATTAAATATGAAAAAATGATATTTTTTTCAAGAAAAACTGTTAAATTCTTCAAATTAGTGTACTTCCGGTTGATCAATTATAACCAAAATCTAATCAGCTCTTCGTATGGATGCAACGAAGAGGAATACGAAAGAATTATAATTTTTGGAGTTGTAGTATTAGAGTTATCGCAGACGAAAATTTTGTTACACACACACACACACACACACACACACATACACACACACACACACACATCCACACACACACACACACACACACATACACATCCACACACACACACATCCACACACACACACACACACACACACACACAAACACACAAACACACAAACACACAAACGCACAAATGCACAAACGCACAAACGCACGCACGCACGCACGCACGCACGCACACACATACACACACACACACACACACACACACAAGCACAAACAAACACACACACACACACACACACACACACACACACACACACATCGTAAAAATAGTAAAATCGTATTCTGCGGACCTTAAAACGTGCTTATTCATTAAAAACTCACCACCGAATTTTTTGACCAAAGACAATACCTTCCTTACCTAAAGGTGACGGAAGGTAAAAAGTTTATGATTTATGATGAAATACTCCAATTTGACTGACGCCCCTAGGCAACTGCCTAGGTTTGCCTGTGCGTAGATCCGGCTCTGAACATAATATTTGTTGACGGAGTAGGGGCAGAAAACAGACATGCACACTGCAAAGCAAAAGAACAGACGTAAAGATATAATATTTCCTTTAAAAAAAGTAACAAAAAAATATATTTTTCCCTGCAAATCGTAATAATTGAAGAAATTTTCCAGAGAATTACAAAATTCTTTGCGGGAATTTTTCAGTGGTAGTGGCTTTGAAGAGTGCACTGCAAGCGTTGTTACTCTGAGAAATATTATAAATACATTTGAACATTGAATTCGAGTTGTTAGTTTTACTCGTACACGTGTAAAGCTCTCGTTAGTGAACTTTGAACTTTGTACATTTTTCAAATTTAATGATGTGTTCATTAGCATATTTGAAATGCTTATGAATTGCCATAGCTTTTATAAAATATACATGTTATTTACTAGCTTTACCGTGCATGGAAAAACATAGTTTGATTTGTTTTTCTAAGACGACGCAAAAGTAAACAAAATATTTAATGCAGAGTGTACAAAATTTCATTATTTATTTCAAAAAATGAACAGCACATTTTCAATTCACTTTCATAAATTCAACGTTATCAGACGAAGTCGGTAAAACTCCTGTGTATTGGAATCAGAAAACATTTCAATAGGATGAAGTTTATCTTCTACCGTGATAACTCCGAGAATAGAATTTTCAAACTTCTGAAATATGTTTGCAACTTTAAATTCCATATATTTTTTGTTCGCAAACTGCATCAAAATCTGATAAAAGTGATTTATTTGATGAGAGGGTAGTTTTTTCAATCTTCAAACTTTGTCACCCTCACCCTAGTGAAATATGCTCTCCTAAGATTGTAAAGATGCATTCACAAATGAAAATTAGATTTATGGTTTTTGTTTAGGTTTAAGTAAGTCATTCATAAATGTAAATTGAAATTAACTGTAATTTGTACAGACGTCTATGTAAATGCTTCAAAAACAAGATTAAAATATCTGTAGAGCAGTACTCGACAGATATCCATGCGCCGTGAAACTGTCATTCGCTTGGCATTATTGGTTATATTTCAGCAATTAAGTTTTGACAGTCTCCATGGTCTTCTTGCATGTGTTTAAAAAGCCGAATCCACCAAGTGAATACGAAATAAAAATGGGTGTATATATCTATATTATTTTAGACTCGTTCTTATTGGTGAAGATTGTTTATTTAAACTAAATTAAAAACCTAAAGTTTAGACCTTGCAATGTTTAGCTTTATGATTTGGGTTTAGAGACACTAAAGGTGCAATCACAAATGAAAATTAGGTTTATGGTTTTTGTTTAGGTTTAAGTAAGTCATTCATAAATGTAAGTTTAAATTACCTGAAAATTAGTTTTGATATGTACAGACATCTGTGTAAATGCTTCAAAAACAAGATTAAAATATCGGTAGAGCAGTACTCAACAAGACACCTGTGTGTAGTGAAACTGTCATTCGCTTGGCATTATTGGTTATATTTCAGCAATTAAGTTATGACAGTCTTCATGATCCTCTCGCATTTGTTTAAAAAGCCGAATACACCAAGTGGATACTAAATAAAGATGGGTGTATATATCTATATCATTTCAGACTCGTTCTCATTGGTGAAGTGTGTGACGTCAAACTAAATCATAAACCTAAAGTTTGGATCTTGCAATGTTTAGTTTTATGATTTGGATTTAGAGACCCTAAATTCTGAAGAGTGAATGGAGTCATTACATAATATGCGGCCAAAGTCTTTAAATCTTAAGTATAAACCATAAATCTAAACCTAATTTTCATTTGTGAATGCACCTTTAAGGTAGATTCACAAATGAAAATTAGGTTTAGATTTATGGTTTATATTTTAGATTTAAAGACATTGGCCGCATATTATGTAATTCACACTTCAGAATTTAGTGTCTCTAAGTCCAAATCATAAAGCTAAACATTAAAAAGTCCAAACTTTAGGTTTATGATTTTGTGTGACGTCACAAACTTCACCTGTGAGAACGAGTCTGAAACGATATAGATATATAGGTACATCCATCTTTATTTAGTATTCAATTGGTGGATTCGGCTTTTTAAACAAATGCGAGAAGAACAAGGAAATTGTCAAAACTTAATAGCTCAAATTTAACCAATAATCACAAGCAAATGACAGTTTCAAGGCGCACGGGTATCTGTTAAGTATTGCTCTACAGATATTTTAATCTTGTTTTTGAAGCATTTACATAGATGTCTGTACATATCTACACTAAATTACAGTTAATTTAAACTTACATTTATGAATGACTTACTTAAACCTAAACAAAAACCATAAACCTAATTTTTCATTTGTGACTGTACCTTAAATATTTGAATTTTTTAAATTGTTATTTTTACCTTCCGTCATACCTTTAGGTAAGGAAGGTATTGTTTTTGGTCAAAAAAAATCGATGGTGAGTTTTTTATGAGTAAGCACGTTTTAGAGTCCCTTGTAACAAATGCAAGGTATTTTATATGATAGATGTCTTTTTACATGACATCGAGTACAGTTCTACGGCTTTTTATAAATTATTTATTGCATATGACTTATGAACATAAATGAAAACAATAAAAATAACTAAATTTTGTATATTTATACGCATAATGACACTATTCAAATTTTTCATATAAACCAGTGACGCTAACGTCACTCTAGAACAGATAATGGTACGACTTACGTTTGCTAGTAATGACAAGTGACATCTTCACTGAAGCTTTTGTCAGATTTGAACGATAACGTATTTGTATTTTTTCTTCATATATCGCAACGCTAAAGCCTCATTTCCACCGATTGTCCTAATGCGTAAGAGCTATAATTAATAACTAAGCGCAATATGTAAAAATGTTTATCATATGACAAAATTTATCATATCCAGCTATGCATTAGGCTTAACGCTTAAGAACTAAGAGCACGGTGTAGTATCTATAGGTGAGAGCACGAGATGCGTTGACATGGCTAAGTAACTGGGAAACAAAATGGCGCTAACGCGATCCATTACCATTTGACAAAAAACGTTTTGCTATAAGATGCACAACAGGGTATGGATCAAATAAAAAGATATTTAGTCTTTTTAAGGTGCCAAAATGTGCAATTTAGCGGCAGCCAGCTACACTATAATCACAGAAACAGGTACTAAAATAAATTTCTGATTGAAAGGTGTCAATGTCAAGTGCATTTGACATATGTTGTTTTATAATTTTACTGGAAGTATAGAAACATTTTTGTATGGAATTTGTACAAAATACATACATTAAACTGACAAAAGATAAAAGGTAATGATTGAAAATATAGAATATTATGCGTTATATATGAATAATTTATTATTTTAAATATTTTGTGTAAAACCGGGTCGCAACAAAACTTGACATCTAGCGGCACACTGTATGAACTAGCCCAGTTAGTTAGCCATTCTTCGTAATGCATTGGAATTCGTTGTGCACTCACCTATAGATATTACACCGTGACTAAGAGCAATGCGTATAATAACAAAAGTTTGCAAACTCCAAGGTTTAAAGCGTAATGACTAAGCGTAATTGTGAGATAGACATACATAACTGCCATCTGTCTTTCTTAATTTTCTAATTTGAATTGTCAACTGTCAGTCTATTTTATAATTATTAAGTTTTTTAATTTTTCGATGTTGTTATAGATACGGAAAATTATACATATGACATATTATAACAAAGAAGAATTTCTGATGCAATGGAAGTCTAAAGTCTACTATATTTCAGAATAAAAAGGAAAAAAAATGTGACATATCTGTCGAATTAGTCACTAAACAAAGTAGCTGGAAATGGTATCATCGTAAATTGTTATAATGCATTAAGCCTTATGTACAAATTATTATGCATTAAGCATTAAAACATTCGGTGCAAATCAGGCTTAATGTTACTACTTTCGCGCCAAAAATTTAATATCATTTTATACTCTCTCCAAGAACTATGATACGTACTCACTCCAATCTAAATTTTCTTTTCACCTAATCCGTGGATTTCAGTTCGGCTAACCATAAAACGCACGCGGTCTTTTCTTGGATAGTTCTCACTTCTCACTGATAAGCAAAGGCGGATCTAGCCTAAGAGTTTTTGATAATTGTACAACCAGGGCCTCTCCGTGGTGATGTAAAGTTTGCAAATTAAAGTTTAAACTACACTTTTTATTGTTTAAAACTGCTCGATTTAAGATATTGATTAAATTTTCTTAGATTCGTTCTTATAATCAATAGGTTATAATCATAATCGTTTGTTGTAATCTATAATTTTACAGTTATAGTATAGTTTGCAATATAACAATCAATGAGAGAAAATTATCCATTTGGCAGGATATTTCTATTACTTTTCAATAATAAAGAAGGGGAATTTAATGTCGGTAGAAAATAAAGATGAAATTATTTCACTAAGATTTCAAAATTGTATGTAAAGCATAAAGCATTTAATTCTTCGCCAAATGCTAGTAGGTATTTAAATATTGGATTCATTGTGGGATTATTTCTTGTAATCAATATTCTTGAGCAGTGTTGTAATAGATAATCATATATTTTATCTAGATAAAGATTAAGATAACTAACATTTTTTTTATCCAGATAAGGAAATAGCTAATTATTTCTAAAGTTATCTAGATAATAGATAGTTAACTATTTAGATACTTTTTAGATAATTTGTTTAATATATATATATATATATATATATATATATATATATATATATATATATATATATATATATATATATATATATATACAGGGTGATTCATCGGTCTGTCCTCTCTTTATAACTCTTTTATTTTAAATCAGATAGAAAAACTCTTCAAATATAATTTATATGTTATATTACTTTCTATCTACGTACCATATGCATTTGTATACAGGGTGCTCCGTTTAAGCGCAACAATATGTAACTTTATATTTCTTAATGGAACACCCTATATTTATTTATTTATTTTGATAGTAAATTAGATTCCCTTTAAAAAAGTATTAAGTAATAAGAGGTCTAAAATTATAAATTAAGAAGTTATTTACGTTCATAAAAATAGTAGTTCAGAGTGGAAAAAACCATAATATAATACAAAATTTTGGTCCTTTTTTATTAATACTTATTTTAAACATTACACTAATTAATGGGGTCTCGTGGCCGCGTGCCTGAGTGTCAGGTCGTGAATCTGGGGAACCGGGTTCGATCCCGACCGACGCCAAATATTTCCAATTTTAAATGGCACAAAATTGACCCCTGTAGTGCACTCTCCACGCCAGCAATGAGTGCTCGTGAGGTGACGCCTGGTAAGCGCCCGCACGGTGTAAATATTTCATCATTACCGATATCTGTGTACAAAGCAGATTGGCACACCCAGCAATGGGTAATAAGCCGTGATGATATGATGATGATATTTACACTAATTCCAAAGAAGCTATTAAAATTTAGTGACAGACTAAATAATGCAAAATTATAATAAATGCTCGAAAACTTGTACTTCAACTTCAATAGATTTTTCTATTATAAATATTATATTAACCATCTCATCTTTACTAAAATTTGTATTATTCATTTTCACATCAACATCAACAATGATAAACTAAGAGTATTTGGACAACTTGTTTGTTTAAATTTGAAACAATTGATCAAATTATCCATAGCTATCTTTGTTAATAATAACGTCATACAAACATATCATTCAACGAATAAAGGTAAATAACTTCTTAATTTATGATTTTAGACCCCTTATTACTTAATACTTTTTTAAAAGGAATCGAATTTACTATCAAAATAAGTAAATAAATATAGGATGTTCCATTAAGAAATATAAAGTTACATATTGTTGCGCTTAAATGGAGCACCCTGTATACAAATGGATATGGTACGTAGATAGATAATACTATATTATGTAAATTATATTTGAAGAGTTTTTCTATCTGACTTAAAATAAAAGAGTTATAAAAAGAGGACAGACCGATGAATCAGCCTGTATATATATATATATATATATATATATATATATATATATATATATATATATATATATATATATATATATATATATACAGGGTGTAAATGAAATAAGTGCATTAAATTTGACCAGTAGTATAACTCATCGAGAGCAACAATATTTCTTAATAACTTTTTCTCGAAATCGCATATTTTTTTAGCATTTTTACCACCCCGTAAATTGACGAGTCGTTCCAAATATTTTTGTGATAATTGAATGCAGCAGCAATAGCTATGAAAAATTTTGTTTTAGCAATTGACAGTCCTGTCAATTGTTGCAATTAAATTTTGACAGTAATAAACTTTATAAGGTAAAATTCTGTCAAAATGCGAGTACACAGACATAGTAATTACTTACCTATGGTTTATTTATTTATTTTTTACTCGTAGCTGTACTACATGTTACTTGACATCATGGTTCTCATAAAGACAGTGTCATGGAGTTGCCAACGCATTTACACGGAGCGTTTCCAAATCATCACCAAATCATTCTGTTCTTAATATTCGATATTCGCACATTTGTTAATCTTGTACATCTGTATCCATACCATGTGCAAAAAGTTCAATGTTTTCAGCACATAACAGACTTCAATTTTGGGAATGGCTCATAATGTTCATTCATGAGACTGAATTTACTTGGGAAGGTGTATTTATTATGCACAATACACATCTTGACAGACGA
Source organism: Harpalus rubripes (assembly GCA_963082715.1). Lineage (NCBI taxonomy): Eukaryota > Metazoa > Arthropoda > Insecta > Coleoptera > Carabidae > Harpalus > Harpalus rubripes. The sequence goes on along the minus strand of OY720449.1, from coordinate 75,254,934 downwards.
AAATGCTGTAAAAATTTTCATTAAAAAATGTTTGGGGAACAATAAATGGACGACTAATTATTGGTACTCATGTACCTCTTTTAAATGGACAAAAGTTTGTACTTACATTTTTTGAATAACGTATTTAAACTATTATGATTTATCGACGATAAATAATCATCTCATAACCTAATAACTATGCTTTTTCTCTTCCTCTAGTTAGGGTAGATGTCCCTGTTGTGGCCACTGTTCCGGTTGTAGCCACCTACGAATTGATTCGCGCATATTTTCCTTGAAATTTGAAATAGCCAATAACGTTTAAATTCTCCCCCTTCCTTAATATTCTGCAGTTCGACTATGAGGCGCAAGTCTTCCTAAACTTTTTCCGTTAGTTTAAAATAGACCTTTGTGTGGTGCGGTGCGTGATAGCGTCCGTTTTAATAGCAAATTCGTTAAGGAACACGAGGTAGGTACAAGACCTTTTTTTTATTAAATTCGATATGATTGAGTGAAGAATGGGTGTAACTTGATTTTTATAGATTCTATTATATGATTTAAATAATTTAGATAACGTGTTTAACCTATTAGTATTTAAAATAACGGTGGCCACTAACGGAACAGAAATTCGCTTCGCGCGCTAGTTGTAGCCACTCGGTGGCCACAACTAGCGCGCGAAATCCAGTTGTGGCCACCTATTAGAATGAAACGATAGATAGCAATTTTTTTGAAATAGAAAAGGAACATAAATTGTTTTTTTTTCAGAAATGATATAAATTAGGTACTATGACTTCACGAAAACTTTTCCAATATCCTGAAAGTGCTATTCAAGGTGCTCTCGCAGCAATAAGGGAACAGGGCATGCCTGTAGCTACTGCATGCAAAAAATATAATGTTCCTAGGACTTCTGTGAGAAATAGATTAGATGGCAAAACTGCAGATGACTGTCGACGAGTTGGTCCAGACTCTGCATTGGGAGCAGAAACAGAAAGAAAACTTGTAAAATGGATCCTTGATTCTGCTGAAAAGGGCTTTCCAATTAATAAAGAAGGCCTATTGTATTCTGTCCAAAAACTAGTGGAGGAATGCAATATTGATGTAAAGTTTCCCAATAATATGCCCGGGAGAAAATGGTTCGATTCGTTTTTGAAACGTAATCCGCAAATTAGCAAAAAACAGGCGGAATTTATAAATAAAGCGAGAGCTGCAGTTTCTGAAAAGAATATACGATATTGGTTTAAGGAAACCAAAGAACTTTTAGGACAGGATGTTGACATTTTAAAGTATCCGAATCGTGTATTTAATATGGACGAAACTGCAATTTTTCTGTCGCCCAAAGGTACGCTAGTTCTTGGTCCCAAAGGCAAGAATGTGTACGACGTCGGTAAGTCTGATAAAGAAAATGTAACAACGCTGATAACAGTGAACGCAGAAGGAATGATTGCGCCCCCACTTACCATTTATAAGTTTAAACGCTTACCGAAAGCATATGCAGACACCGCTCCTAAAAACTGGTCTATAGGTATTTCAGACACTGGGTGGATGCAAAGCAAGCAGTTTTACGAATATTTTGCGAACGTCTTTATAAAGTTTTTGGAATCCAGTGCTATTCCTACCCCAGTTATTGTGTTTGTAGATGGTCACGCTTCACACTTATCCTTGCACCTAAGCAACCTCTGTCGAGCTCACAGTATTATTTTAATTTGCCTTCCACCGAACACTACACATCTTCTACAGCCCCTCGACGTTGCCTTCTTTTTTCCTTTAAAGCAGGCATGGAAGAAAGTTACTAAGAAATGGTTGTATGAGCATGAAGGAAGGGGCATCGAGAAGAAAGATATTCCTACTGCATTAAATTCAATTTTAACACATCAAGACTTTTCCAGATCTATTATATCTGGCTTCCGTACCTGTGGACTATGTCCGTTTGACGACAATGCCCCTAATTATGATAAATGCGTTAAGAAGCCATCATCAAATCCAAATATGGAATTAATGCAAGAATCAGAGAAGAATGAAAAAATGCACCATTTTCGCTTTTTGGAAGAGCAAATAGATCCTTCTTTATTGCAAACTTTTAAGAATACCTACCACACTGAATATTCCTGGAAAGGAGAAGAACGATTTTTGGAGCTTTATAATTTATGGCGACTTATTAAAGAAAATGTTGACCCAGAAGCACACTTAAACATACCTTTGGCTTTCGAAATGAATGATGAACAGGATTTGTTTATTATTGATTTTCCAGAATTTTTAAGTCAAAACCTACCCAATGAAGACACCATCGAAACTATAACTTCAAACGAAAATGAAATTATCACTTCAATCGAAAATCAAAAAAAAATTATCGAGAATAAAATTAATGCACTGCAAGATAGTGGTATTCCAAACCCATCCAATGAAGATACAGGTGATAACATGACTGCAGGCGAAAATCAAATCAATATACTGCAAGGCATAACAAATACACCCAATAAAGACGCGGCCGAAAACATGTCGTCAAATGAAAATCAAATTAATATACTGCAAGATCTTGTAATTCCAAATCAAACCAATGAAGTTATCACCGAAACCACGACTTTAAACAAAAATAAAATTAATATACTGCAAGATATTGCTATTCAATCAGCTCCTGGAAAATGTGAAGGCATGAGCACTAGTAAAGATTTGAGAATGTTAAAGAAAAGAACGGTAAGTGATGTACTAAAAGATGTGAGAACGTGGCCAGAAGAAATTAATAATGCGGAGAACATAAAAAGGAGAAAAAATAGTCTTCCTTCAGTGGTAACATCAGATAAATGGGTAGAAATTTTGGAAGCAAAAGAAATTACCAAAGAGAACATTGCTAAAGAAAAGGTTTTGAAAAAGCAGTTGGCTCTACAAAAGAAGAAAAAGATTGTCACCGAAAAGACTAAAAAACGAAAGACTGCTATAGAAAAAACTATTCAAGCAGAAAATACTACTGCAGAAGAGAAAGCCATAGAAGAGACTACCAAAGAAAATACAACCAATGGAGAGAGCACAAACGAAATATTAGAAAAAGCCAATAAAAGACTAATTGCTAGCGAAGAAACTACGGAACTAATATTGGACAATATTGAACAAATTCTTATCGAAGAAATGGTTGACAAAACTAAAGAAGAAATGGTTGACAAAACTAAAGAAGAAATGGTTGACAAAACTAAAGAAGAAAAGAGTTTTGGAGTGGGTTCATTTGTGATAGTCACATATGACAACGCCTTATTTCCAGCCAAAATTGTTAACGAGGAGAATGGTGAATTCTATTGCTGTGCAATGAAGAAAAGTGGCACAAATCATTGGAAATGGCCCCATCCACCAGACCTTATCTGGTACAAGAAGGAAGATATTGTCTTGACAATAAAGGAACCCCTTCTTATCAACGCAAGAGGCGCCTACGAAGTACCGGAAATTAAATCTCTCTCGATCTAGTAATCTCTTTTTCATTCAGTCATTTTTATTTTATACTTACTATTTTAAACTTACACATTTAATGTAGTTACCTGTCATAATAATATTTTTTTTAATAAAATGTTCTAGCTACCTATGCATTCGTTTTATCATTAAAAACTCTAGTGGCCACAACTGGATCATACCCTGGCCACAACTGGTACAAAGGTGGCCACAACTAGCAAAAGTGTATCTGGTTCACATTTTATTTAATCTTTCTCTCTTAAGCATATGCTTTTTGAATCTTCTGTCTCTTTCAAAATCAGTAATAGTCACCGTTTCCATCAATATACTTTATATAAGAAACAGCTTTGATGTTAGCAAACAACCTTTACACAAAGATGAAAAATTGCTTAAGGTGGCCACAACCGGGACATCTACCCTACCCCGTCACTCCTTGTCTTCCTCTATTCACACTATTCACAGGTAAAGATAAAAAGCCTGTTTCAATACACAACTTTATAATTTTGTTATCCAAAATTTAAATTTATTTATTTTAAAAATTGTATTATTACGTATTAATTAATAATAATGTTATTTCCCTTGATTCGTTTATTAATTACTGTGACTGTAAGTGTAACCGATAACCGACAATTTTTGAGCTGCTTGTATCCCACTTGAATGGCAGCTGCTCATTTGTTCTCCATGAGCGGGTAACGAAATATGCAGCAAATCTTTAAAGAATTTTAACTCAAAATCTAAAAGACTTAGAAAAAAAAGTTATTAAGAAATATTGTTGCTCTCATCGAGTTACATTACTGGTTAAAATTAATGCACTTATTTCATTTACACCCTGTATATATATATATATATATATATATATATATATATATATATATATATATATATATATATATATATATATATATATATATATATATATTATAACGATTTCCGCGTAACTATATGTTTATTACATATAAAATTCGGAATAATAGTGCGCATCTACAGCTTTTCGAGATTGCGGCTGCTAGCTTGAAACACTGGAGATTGGGGTGGATCGAAGTTAGAAATAAATGAATACTATTGTTTATAATAACTAGGTATAGGGCGCCACGGGGTTGTTTATGAGGCATACAACCACGAAAATGCCAAAACTCTACAAATGGGTAATATCTGGAGTCTGGTTCAGGAGTAGTACTTAATGAAGCCACGTTTTAATTTAAATTAACAATTATGTATATTAAAAGAAATAGTTATACACAAAAAAATCTAATAATATGAAATTAAATTGACACTAATAAATGCAATGTATCTTTAATGATACCCAAAGGTATAATTGAATGAAAATTTATATAACTCAAGCGAGTTCTTAATAACAGAAAGTATTTCAATACAACAAAAATGAAAGGTTCCACGCAGGGGATGCGTGGAGCGCGAATGAGCGAGGACTCCGCAGTTTAACAAAGCATTAAATAAAATCAACGCGAAAGATGCACGACGATTGTTTGATCGATCAAGCAGAGAAGTGCGAGCGCAGTATAAATACGATAAATACTGAATAAATCGGGTCCTAACCCTTCCAACTACTTGAACAAACCCTAAAGGATAACTCATAAGACTGTAAGAATACTTAAATACCAAACAATGGCTCGCATGAGTTAGTACATTAATAATCATAAAAAAATATACGTTAAACAGAATTTAATGAAAGGCAAGTTAATGCGTGCTTAAGGCACGGTGAAAAATCGTAAAGATTATAAATGTACAATAAAAAAAATGAATCTGAGTTGTAAAAAAAAGTAATAAGATCAAAAATACACAAATCAATGAACCCTGAACCCATAACCCAGTTTCGGGCGCGGCGTATATACAGTTACAGTTCTTTCGAAGTGATATCATTTCAAAACCTGGGCTACATGCCAGTTGATACGCGCAACCTCGCTGAATCACAAGTTGCAACAATTGGGCAACAATGTAATCACATATAAAAATGCCTTTAAAAAGTGCTCTACACAAAAATAGTTCTGCAATAATAAAACAACAATGAGCTGATGGCTCCAATGACATATAATCACTCTAATCATTTTCATAAACAATTACAAATACAAACGTGTCAAAACGAAATCTACAATGAGGACACTGTAGCACAGTCCTCTACGGCAACACACAACTTTAAAATAAAACTTTAGTTCATTCACAAAAAAAATATGAAACGGAAGAACGATCTTACAAGAAGTTAATGGTACTTAGCTCCTGTGACGTGTGCAGGGCAAAAAGGGCTACACAGGTGGGCTCTGTTGGCGGATGGACTCAAGCTGGCTGATGTCCCAACGAACGAAGATGCGGTTGTAGAGCGGCCAAATCCTCCTTCGGAGATTAACTGCCAGAACGAAAATGTAATGCCCATGAATCCACAATGGCGCATCACGCCTAACAATGGCCATGTGCCACAAATACGATGGTCAAAAAAACACGTCTTTACTACCCTACATCAGGAACTAAAGTCTATGAGGTCGGAAACTTCTACACGGACAATCAAAATGGTCGCCGGAAACATACAACGCCACAGTAAAACAAAAAAAAAAATAACAAAAAGAAGAAATACAATAAAACGAACGCGCACGCCACTGTAGTATTAGACCGTATTAAACCTGCCAAAAATGTCAACAAAACATCAGAAGGTCGCTACAAAATGAATGTTTGGAAGAAGTTCTAAATGAAATATAATTAGGCCAAAATTAATGAAGATAAAATACAGGTAAGTTACTAAATAGAAGTGAAACATATTTTACATGAGAGATACACAATGTAGGAACCAATGAAACACTAAACACAAACAATAAAAAGGAGACATGAAGTTGCAAAGAAGATTTATTGGACAAAACACTAATTAAAGAAGTTATAACAATTGAAAAACACAAGGAATATAAGGGATTGACAGAATAACAGTAAACATTCGACGAGGGAAATCCAGATTTAAGTTAGAAGAAAGGTACGTAAAAGATAGGAATAAGAATCTAGAGCAAAAATGTTATATGGCAAAATTAGACCGTAACAATATATATATATATATATATATATATATATATATATATATATATATATATATATATATATATATATATATATATATACCGCGTGTCTGTCTTAAAGGTGTACATAGGATATTAACATGGGAAATCAGTTTTTTGCAATTTCTTGGTCGCTTAATTATTTTAAGAAAAAACACGTCAAATAAAAGTTGTAAGGGCATAAAATTCTGCATCTAAGTCAATAAATAGAATTGCCTTTACATGCTTTGTAACGACAGAAATTAATTATGAATATGTTGAAAATTACGTTGAAAATATCAACAGCCATGGAATTGAACAAAAAATAAATAAGTGCTTGACGTTTTATCTGTCACAACGTAAGTTAATTTATTTGACGTTTCCGACAATTTGATAACTGTCAAGCATTTATTTACTTTTTGTTCAATTCCATGGCTGTCGATATTTTCAACGTAATTTTCGACATTTTCATATTTAATTTCTATCGTTACAAAGCATATAAAGGTAAATATGTTTATTGATTTAGATACTGAATTTTATACTCTAAAACTTTTATTTGACGCATTTTTGCTTAAAATAATTAGGCGAGTAGGAAATTGCAAAAAACTGATTTCCCATGTTAATCTCCTATGTACACCTTTCTTTAAGAGAGACACACGGTATATATATATATATACAGGGAATTTATTTTAACATGCAACATATTGTCTATCACTTCCATGGTTACACACTATCTCTGTCAAAAAATGACAGCAATGTAATTTTTGTCCATTTTAAAATGCAACATACAATTAGTTAGAAGTTATGTATTATCAATATTAATTTCCAATAAATTAGCCTATATATGATTAACAAAAAATCAAATCTTTAATGTAGCATATCTTAACAAACTTTAGCTTACAAAAATTGATAATTTTAATGTAATAATTGTTCAAAAATACCTCCATTTACACTGGGGCAATATCCTAGTCGGTCGTAGAAAGAATTGACACCATTTGTGATGTGTACTGGAGGTAGCTCGTATGCTGCAGTGCTATTTATAATGTTGCATTTTAAAATGGACAAATATTACATTGCTGTCATTTTTTGACAGTAGTGTGTAACCATGGAAGTGATGAATCATATGTTGCATTTTAAAATAAATTCTCTGTATATATATATATATATATATATATATATATATATATATATATATATATATATATATATATATATATATATATATATATATATATATATATACATACCGTGTGTCCCAAGCAAACCTTGACATAGGCGTTTAACATGGGAAAACTGATTTTTGTGGATAAAAAGTGTCCGGCTTAAAATAAAGCCATGCTATTTAACATGATAATAGTACATTACCTCGTGTACCTTATTTAATATTAATTACATTATTATCATTGCGTAAATCAGAGAAAATTTGAAATATTTGCTTCAATATTTTATCACGTAATATCAAAATAATTGCCTCGATAATTGCAATTGTCATTGTAGGTCAATGGTTAGCACAGCTGACTGTGGAATGAGATGACGTTTAGAGGTTGGGGTTCAAATCTCCGTCAAGACAGTTTTTTTTTTATTGTTATTATTTAAGAATTAATTGCGAATTACATTAAAGATATTATGTATTATATTAATAATATTATATTATAATAAATTATTATTATTATTATTATTATTATTATTATTATTATTGAGAATTGTGCACTCCCTTCGCAAATTTTCTGGCTACGCCACTGCTCGTGTATTCATAACTACCATTATAAACTCGTTGCATAATATACTATTAGATGGCATCACACGATTCCACCGACAACATGACGTCATCAGTTAACCTCCCCCCCGTCCCCCGGGAGTTTTGAACCATGCTTACGATTGATGACGTGAGGATCAAGTCGTGGAAATGGACTTACCACAGTTCATTTTATTAAAATTTATTCATAGCCCACTCTAATATCAAAGCTTGGCGTTTTGGATAGTTTTCACATTTGACATATTTTTACATAATTTTATGTTCCATTTTCACAATATTCCACATTATAATTAAATTCTTCTTGCTGACTGATATTCCAAGGTTGCTAAAATATTTTTGGGAGAGATTAAATATGCTAATATACAGGGTGTCTCACAACTCGCGCCCCAGACGAAACTGACACTTGCCGACGACAATAGGTTGCCAACAAATAGAAGAAAATAATTTGCGGCTGCTTGCATAACGGAGTTACAAGACTTTTTAATCCACCAATCCCGGAAGGATATCTTGAGGTGTGATATTATTACAAAATAAAACTGGTTGCTAGGTTTTAAAAATACTACTAGTGAGTTACAAAATTTGTTTCACTTACTGATATTTTGACACTTTAGAGTTGACTTTTCACTGTCAACAAATTTAGGTTAGCGAAGGTGACATCCGAGATCATCATTTATATCGTACACTGCAACGTGTTGTAGCAGCTGTGTAAAATGTGTTAAACGAAAATATTATTGTCAGTTTCTTTTCGATCTGGCATAACTTGACCGGTCTCATGCGTCCTTGCGATGGCTCTCAATATCACTTTATGATCCACAAGATTTCTATCCGGAAAACGTTCCGAATAGACTCGTGCTGCCACTCTCTGGCGTTACGTCCACATTCTCCGAAAATTATAATTATTTCTAAGTAATCAGCGGCTGAATACATGGTAAGAATTTGCCTTTTTTTATTCACCTTGTCAAATTTAATTTGACACTGACATTTTTCGAAAACTACAGTCGCCCACACATTTTAAAGAAGATTTGATTTGTATAAAACCCTAGTAACGTAAAATTACGGCAAACACACGTTAAAGATGTAGGTCTCTGATTGGTCAATTTTAAGACGTCTTTTCTCGAATATCTTTTAAGCTAGTTGTGAAACAGCATGTATACAGAGTTTTTTGAATGGGATCTGTTTGTTTACATTTCAATTTTCACTTTAAATTAAATGTCATACTTTAAGCTTTATTTTTTTTTTATATATATATTTCTTAATCTATGGTTTAAAGTTTAAAGGTACACCAGTGCACTGGCGGATCTGAAGGAGATGAAAAGGGGGTAATTACCCTCTTAAGAAAATTGATAATATAATGGCCCGTATTCAAAGCGCACAAAAGCGCTTTTATGGAACGCGCTTTTACATTATGTCCTTATGAGTATGCTCCATATAAAAGCGCTTTTATTATAAAAGTGCGCTCGGAATAAGAGCCAATGTTTTTATTATGAAATATTATTATTTTAATTGGAAATGCACACAAATTCATAAATGCGTACTCTGTACATTTTCTGGCATATACATTTTTCTTTTGTACCCCTTATGAAATTAAATAATTGTATGTTATATAAACTTAGAAAGTTACATGTAGCATCGATATTAGAAAGGAAAAATTTGACTTTTAACATTGTTTACGTTGTGTATAGCGTAAACTTTTGAGGTGATAAAGATATATGTATAAAACATGGATACTAAAGCGAAAAATAATAAAAAATATATTCAAAGTAGCAAAAAATTGGTAGTGTATTTCAGATATAAAACGCAATTCATCGCGTTTGGTATTATGGCCGCGACCTTCGGAGAGTAAATGGGCAAATGGGGTATGTGTCCTTAATCAAATATACAGACATTTATATATTAATAAAATATAATCTTTTTTTGGTACATAAACTTAAATAATATTAATATTAATTTTTAAATTAAAATATAACCATCGTGAACATCTGACGTTAGCAGATGCAAGTCACTTCTCTGCATGTTTACTATCTCCGTCTTCTACTGTACCTACCTCTTTTGCTCTCATTACTTTTATTTTCTCACAAATACTGGTATTCATAAATTTTAAAAATATGGATATTTTATTTTTAACTCACAAAAAGATTTGACTAAGAAAATATTTTGGGCAAATGCCTCATTATCAAATAATTATACGTGTTGTAAGTAATATTTACATAGACAAACATATGTTAATCTGATTTCCTATATGATTTTCTAATTATTCCTGATATTTGTTCGAATACATTTAATGTAATTAATACAGTTTGTATTTATAATTGGTACCGTAAAATGTATAATGTTTTTCCTGTAATTTGCTACATAGTAATTTAATGTACTAAAAATTAAATAGAAATATAATTGCAATCGATTTGGTTTTCAGTTATTAAATTTGAATTTTGTTTATTGCAAATTTGTCTGTGAAAACAATAATTAGTACATTATTGTAACGTTTTTATTTATTTGGGTGAAGTGTAAAAATCTAATAATTATTACTAATTAAAATAGATAATAATAAAAATGACTATTACTATAGTTAAACAAATATTACATACTTATTTAAAACTAAGAATATATTAGTAATTACTTAAACACTAAGATTATTTATTTAAACAATTAACGCGACTATTTATTTTCACGCTATTTATTTTACTGTACTCTCGTACTTTTATTTAACTAACTGTTCATTTATTTTACTACGCGTTCCAATTTAAGACTGCCGGTCTGTTGCAGGCTTTTGTAGACTCCTAACGCGATATTTATATCACTATATTTATGACACTATTTATTCCATTATCTATTTATATCACATTCAACTGTCCGATCCAATATCACCAACTGTCCGTATGTCGCAACTCTACAAACCAATGCTGAGTATCCACTCCCACTCGCTGTTACTGTCCTCGTATATTCTAGCTTCCCATACTCAACACTACCGAGTATTCACTTTCACAGCTATCCCAGTATACCAGTAACTTCCCGAGTACCTACTCCACTCGATACTATACTGCATACGCTTACAACGATATTGCTATGCTACTAAACTCACTATCTATGTAACTGCTCGTCAACTCAACTCAACTGACTTAGTAAAGGCTCATTCACAGCACTGAAATTATAATTAGAAATTATAATTATATTTAAAAAATATAAATAAAAATTATACTTAAAAATAACCGTCTTAAAACATGTTAAATAGATGTTTGCTTAAAAATGCAATTTATAATTAATGTATTGTGCCATATCTAAAAGCACATACTTACTGGCCCCGTGATAAGCAAGTAATGTAATAATTTGTTGTTTTAATACAATTATTTTTAATAAATTTATATTATTTTCATCTATATTGAGCAAATTATGAGAAATTTGAAATGACGTAAGATCCGTGACATATTCTGTCATTTTTTTCTTAAATCTTATTGGCCCACCCCATAGTTATAATTTATAATAGACCTTATCAATTTAACGGCTATCTCTTTCTATCGCTGCAAATAGTAATAAAATGGCGCGAACAACTGCCAGTTGGGCTGTCAAACGAAACGTCAAAAATATTGCAGTCATTAAAATACCTGTATTCTCAGTGAAAATTTGCATCGTTAGACATTTTAACTTCAATAAAAGCTTTTGTAACACTATTTTGATAAGATTATTTAAAGTTTTCTGAGATATTCTCACATTTTACGTCTAATTTTTTTAGAAACAAATGCCATAGATCTCAATTGTTCTTACGATGCGCAGATCCTCATTGCGCATATCTTCTATCTCTTTAAATTGAAAAGGTCCATTATGAGTAAAATATATGAAGTTTGCATAAAATTCTTATATTAAGTTAATTAAAATTAATTACAATATCAATTTGAAGCTTTCGAACGCTGACGTTTGAATGCATTCACAAACTTATATTTATAAGTATAATTATAATTCCTATTTATAATTTTACTTAATTTCAGTGCTGTGTCAATTACAAACATTTGAATTTCTTGCCTTTTGGTAATTTGATCTGAGATTTTTTACATCAAATTATTTTATATGCATTTCTTTATCTCTAAATCTATAGAAGATATAATAATGAATTTATATTTATCGAATAAAGAATATAACATTCTTTAATATAAGTATTTACATAAATTTTCGATAAATAATATTTAGATGATTTTTTTCTTGTAACTACTACTTCCGGTTATCCACTTGTTACCAAAACTTAATCAACATTATTGTTAGATTGAGGAATCCGTAGTTAAAAACGTCTTAAGTCTTATAGTATTTGAGAAATCGTGAATCGAACATCCACACACTAATCCACACACACATACGGACATCATCGTAAAAATGTTATAATCGGATTCTAGGGACCTTAAAACGTGCTTATTCACTATGCGATTTTTAGCATGAATACATACCTCTCGTAGCGAGAGGTAAAATCCAAATATACGTGCTGTGTTACGCTTAATTGAAAACTATGCATTTCCTCTGCCGGACCCTGCATTAATGAAATATGAATATTATTCGGGAAATATTTGATATCATGATGTAGGTAATATTTTATTTGGTTGCTTTTGATATCACTACTTTATTTGATATCATTGAATCTTTCATCCTTCATTTTATGAAAATCAAATCTTGAATCGTTTTGCGGATGTCGTTCGTTCCTGCTTTCACAGTCCTTCAGCACTTTGAGACACCCTCAATAGATTACCGGCCCCGTCGAAACTGCTTACCAACATTTCTTTGTAAATATGACGGCGTATCACCTCCATACACGCCAATCATTCTCGAATGGATAACTTTTGGTCCACTGCCCTCTTTTGTTAAGAACTTTACGAATACTCGTATAAAGTTGATTCACTTTCTACTTCATTAATTTTTTTTTTATCAAACCTCTGCAGATATTGAATTACGATATTGTTGACAATACCGTTGCTATAAGGTTTATTCAAGGTGATGCAGGAAAAGTGTGCCAAAATAAAATTATATATTGGACTTATTGGAGGAGTCATACACACACACGCACACGCGCGCGCACACACACACACACACACACACACGCACGCACGCACGCACGCACGCACGCACGCACGAACGCGCGCGCGCACACACACACTCACACACACACACACACACACACACACACACACACTTACATGCAGACATCATCTTAAAAATAGAAATATATATATATATATATATATATATATATATATATATATATATATATATATATATATATATATATATATATATATATATATATATATATATATATATTCCAGGGACTGAAAAACTCACCACCGAATTTTTTGACCAAAGACAATACCTTCCTTACCCAAAAGTGACGGAAGGTAAAAACAAGCAGAAGCATTCATAGTCTACCTACTCCGTAAATTTTATTAAAACTCTCTGATCCGTAATCCGTAAAATATTAAAAAACTATAGTCGGACGTTAAACGTTGCACGCACTATGGGAGTTAAATGGACAATAATGCCTTCGGTCAACGTATTAATATCGTGCCTAAGGGCCTCGGAAAGTACACTATTGACCTCAGGCGTTATTGTCCTTATAACACCCTTGATACGTTACTATACATTAGATAAAAATCTGATGTGGCCAGCACATTACCTTCCGTCAGTTCTATGTATTTTGTACAAATTTCATACGGAAAGTTCCTTGCTAAATTAAATATTCTATTTCTTGTACATTACCTTCCGGCAGTTGCATGTATTTTATGCAAATTTCATACAGAAAATTATTATTTTGTGACGTTTTCTATATACAGTGTAATGTATCTGCAAAAATAAAAGATGTATTATTATTATTTCTTGTACATTACCTCAAAGTAGTTGTATGTATTTTATACAAATTCCATACAGAAAGCAAAAGATCCTATATTTCCAGTAAAATTATAAGATAAACACACTATGTCAATTTCACTTGACACTGACATCTTTCAATCAGAATTTTCTTAATGTAGTAGCTGTTTCCAGAGCTATGGCTACTTTATGAAATTTAATTTCTTTATAATTTTTTAACTCTATATCCATTTAATATTAAGTATAAAATGCAGTCAAATCGTATAGAGAATAAAATATTCTTTAATATTTATAATAACATAAAATGTGAAAAAATTATATTTAACATAGTTTTTTCAAGAAAAACTGTTAAAATCTTCAAATGATGGTACTTCCGGTTAACCAATTGTAACCAAAATCTAATCAGCTCTTCATATGGATGTAACGAAGAAGTATACAAAAAATTATAATTTTTGTACCTGTAGTACCTATTAGAGTTATCGCAGACGAAAATTTTGTTACACACACACATCCACACACACACACACACATCCACACACACACACACACCCACACACACACACACACACACACACACACACACACACACACACACACACACACACACACACACACACATATACAGACATCATCGTAAAAATAGTAAATTCGTATTCTAGGGACCCTAAAACGTGCTTATTGATTAAAAACTTATCATCGAATTTTTTGACCAAAGACAATACCTTCCTTACCTAAAGGTGACGGAAGGTAAAAATGCATTGTAAAATATAATCTTGTTTATCGAAGGTATAGATGCTAGGATAAAGATACCTCTGTAGAATTATGTAAAATGCTCGAAGGACCAATAGACTTTAAATAGTAAATAACGAAAACTCGCAAAGTTGAGATTGTGATGACTATCTAAAACAATTAAAAGAGCACTGACCTAGACTAGGAGAAACATAATACGACTAGGAGGCAGGAGCTCGACGGGACTTGAATGACTGGATGAATCCTATAGCCGGTACTCGACGGCAGGATAAATAGCAGACGTAACTGGTCTGGAAGCGATGACGGCCAGGTTCAGGAAGGCAGGAAGTTCAGGAAACAGGAGGCCTCACTTGGTTGTGAGGCTGGCAAAGAAATGCCACCAAAGGGCGCAGGGCTGGATACTGGTAGGAGCACCTGCAAGAGGCACCCGAGGGGAGGGCAATGTAGAAGTAGGGCGTAACTCGCCGGATGAAAGCTGCCAAGTGGCGACAGCACGGTCGGTCCGATCCGTAGACTTGACTAGTGTTGTCCGCTGTTTAGTACAACAGCGGTCTCGGAACACAAACACAAATGCACTTTACACTTACACCTTTCCTGAAATATAAATTTGCCCTACTACTCAGTAAAACACGATGTCAATAGAATTGGATTTAATTTTGCATCAAGAAATATGTTTAAGGCCCAAAAGGAAGCACAAAATGAAAGAATGATGAAAGACTCGAGGAGCTAAATGAAAATACGTCTGAACCTTTACTTGGCTCGTTACCAACTTGCTTATACTTTTGTTATGAATATTTTCATCGCTAGGAAGCTTTTCATTGTTGCATTCCTTTCTTTACAGATGCCTGTGATTTTTAACAAAATAACAATATATAGCTAACTTTAGCTTTAAATTAAATATAATAACAAAACATGTTAGTCGCTTACCAGCTGCTCCGATAGTTATTTTTGACAGTCACCAAAATACCTGACTTTTACAACTTTACAACCTCCGATAGCTATACCATAGTTTATCCATCAATTGTAAAAGTGGGTCTTAAACATAGTTGTTCACACACGCAACTAGGTTAGTTTTCAGTTCACCTGCACTTGGCTAGACCGAATTGTGACGTCACACAACATGGCGGCAAAACTAACTTTAATCGCGAATTGGATCGTAATGCACTTGAATCCAGTGCTTCATTCCAGCGACTGGCACAAGCTACTATCCTCGTTTAAATTCAACATAATTCTGTTAGCGCTTAAACTTTGTACAGAGCTTTAGTAGTGGTAGTGGTTAAAACAATTTAGTTTCTGAGTGGTTATGTATGGTTTAAAATTATTGTCTATTAGAAACTTGTACAGTACAATAGAAAATAATTCAAATTGAATCAAATGACGATAACCAAAATTATTCGTAATAACTCAATTTGTGTGCAACCCAGCGTTGTTTTGTATTTCAGTTCTATTTGTGGTTCTGACAACGTACATTAAAATTCAATTAATCACCGTCTATAGTTAATTACATAATTTGAGAAAAATTGCAAACTCCCCTAATAACGGAGATGTTTGCTGGTCCATTCTATATTTATTAATAATGAAATAATAATAATAATAATAATAATAATATAGAAACGGAAGTATTTTATTGTAAAACTAATTATATATAAATTGATTTTCGTTTACTTTGACAAGAAATAAGAACGTTTTCAATGGGTTGGTAGACTACAAATAGAATTGTGCAGATTTTTTTTATTGTTAGAAGGTCTTTGAAAGAGAAGTATGAGTACAAAAGCAAAAATAAACCTGCGAATCATAATTAAGTACTGCTTCTAACAAACCTCATTTTCCTTTTCATATTACTAACTTTGTTAAAAAAATTATTTTAAAAAGAAAAATAATATGAAGGGTCTAAGGAAAAAACAGTATAAAAGCCCATATTTATTGTATTTTTGTGTATTTAAAAATGCTCTGAGAAAATAAATATTTTGACGATTACCTGATTTCATTTTTATTTATTTCAAACAAATCCAAATGTTTAACATTCAATAAAGAATAAAATTAAACTAAATTTAAGTATAAATAGTTTGTATTGAGATAAAAACAATATATTTTCCTATATCTAATAACTTACATATGCATTTTTACCTCCCGTCATACCATAGGTAAGGGAGGTAATTTTATCAGTCCAAAAATTTTATAATGAGTTTTCAGTAAATAAGCACGTATTAGAGTCCCCACAACATGTTTTTACTATTTTTACGATGATGTCTGTATGTGACGATCTTTTCCTGCACGATAACTCTTACAACAAACTTCCGAAAATTTCTATTTTCTGTATTTAAGTTTTCTACATTCATATAAAGAGTTGATTAGCTTTTAGGTAAAATTGGACAACCGGAAGTGATACTTTACTTGAAGCCCATAACAGTTTTTAATGAAAAATTATATTATAATATAATCCAAAACATTTCAATTTTGGTATTTAAGACTTTCATATAAAGAGGAATAACATATTAGATTTTGGATAAAATTACTAAACCGAAATTGATACTTTACTTGAAACTCTGAACAGATTTTCGTGAAAAATATATTGATATATTCCAAAAACCTTTTAAATTTAGTACCTATTTAAGACTTTTAGATGAATGGGAACAACATATTAGATTTTTTCTAAAAATGATAAAACAGAAATAATATTTTACTTGAAGCTCTGAACATATTTTCGTGAAAAATATTTTATGATATATACCAAAATCTTTTCAAATTTGGGATTTAAATCTTTTATATTATTAAGAAGGACATATTAGATTTTTTCTAAAATTGATAAACCGGAAGTGATACTTTACTTGAAGTTCTGAACAGATTTTCGTGAAAAATATATTATGATATATTCCAAAACTTTTCAAATTTGGTATTTAAGATTTTTATATGAATGTGAACGACATGTTAGATGTTACTTTACAGGAAACTAAAAACAATTTTTTTTGAAAACATATTTTAAAACAACTTTTCAAATTTGGTATTTAAAACTCGTGTATAATTTGAAACAACATTAGATTTTGATGATAAACCGGAAGTAGTACTTAATTTGGAGCTTTTAATAGATTTTCGAGGAAAAACATTATAGTATATAAACTAAAATTTGGTATTACAAACTTTTCTATTTATTGGAACAACAAATTAGATTTTGTTTACAAACCATCAACTGGAAGTGATACTTTACTTAAAGTTCATTGCTATTTTACACAACAGATTTTTTCCAATTAAAATAGTTTTTTAAGCAAAGTGGTAACTTGTACTCATACCTCTCATAGTTCTATGGAGCACGTTATTTGAGACATCCTGCATATAAATATCAGTCATTACCAAATACTTTGGAACAGGAAGCGATAGAACACTTCCGAATATAGGATCTGTTTCCCAAAATTGTCTGTAGTAAATTTGGTTGTTTGATGAAACTGATATCGCTCTTAATAATGAAAATATTTACTGGGATATTCACAGGGACGGACAGGGCCACCTGAAAATCGGGAAATTCCCGAGAGGCCGCGACTTATAGTCCAGTAAACACAGGTCGAAAAATAGGGTTACCTTACAAAAGGTCGGGTAGTTCTGAATTTTTGATATTTTGTATAGGATGGTTGGTTAATGAAAAATCCAACTTAATTACCTACAAAATCCATGTGTCAATTTTTTTATTACTAATGCAACGGAGTAGGGGCAAACTTACCAAAAAAAAAAAAAAAAAACGAAAAAGTGTTTTTTTAACTTTAGTGTAGCAACGTTGCCTCCGATTTTTGACATTATACTTGAATATATAATATACGGCAAATGTCCCATGTCGAGTTAAGAGCACTAGAAAGATCTCGCAGGCAAATAAAAGAAGTCAGTGCTGTTTTATAACAGTTTTTTCTAGTAGTCCCACAAGACTTCACTGACGTTCACCAACACATAATTACTTTTATTTTGCATTAACATAGGATATTCTGTTTGAAATAATAGTTGTATAATTAGAAATAATGAGCCAAAGACTGTTGCTGCACTAAACTTGAAAAAAACACACTTTTTCGTTTTTTTGTAAATTTACCCCTACTCTGTTGCATTGGTCGTAAAAAGAAATTGATAAATGGATTTTGTAGGTAATTAAATTCTCTACATTATGAGGACTTTTACGCTAAAATGAAGTGTTACGGAGTTATTGCGATGTAAAGTGGAAAGAAACTCAAAATTTTGCTAAGTGCGCAATTGTTGCCTTTTTTGGGAGCTTCATAGCTCCGTTACTATGAATCGTGAAAAAAACTTTTCCAATCAAATTTGTAGGAAATTTCATCCTCTACAAGTCGACAAATAACTTTTTTTTCGTTAATTCACCAGATAGAAGTTATAGGTGAAAAACTGAAAAAAGCGCCGATTTATGGTGGTTTTTACAAGATGGCGGAGGAAGGGGATTTGTGGAAATCTGGATTTTTCATTAACCAACCATCCTATACAACGTATCAAAAATTCAGAACTACCCGACCGTTTGTAGGATAAAATCCTTCATTTACTGGACTATCTTAGGAGGCCGGTGGACCTAGCACCTATTTTTATTTAGCTTTTTGACAAATATAAATATTTTTATGCCCAGTTATACCCCGAGTTTGAAGAAAACAACTAAAAGTGGAGGATGTCGTGTACTCTTGGTTTCTGCAACAGAGACATAGACAATCGCTGTCACTATGCAATCCATTTTTGTGATAATCACATGCATTTACGTTGTCTCTACAACAAATAAGTTTTTTTCACTACTAGCCTAGGAACATAAAATCCATTTCCATGACTTGTGAAATTATCGTACCAACCATAATTATTGAAAAGAGAAAGGGTTAAATTTACAGATTATTACTCTCACTCATATTATTTATTTTCATACTTTGATATTTAGCGATTTCACGTAAAATACAAACCCAAATTACAGGTCAGGTGGTAACACTCCTGTGCGTTATAAAAACACAGTAGTAGTGTGTTATGATTTTTCTGATACATGAACGATATTATCAATTTTCGCACCGAGGTAATCGTGTGGAAACATTATGCTTATGTGGTCGTGAGAAAAATATGTTACAGAAATTTCAACAAGCAATATTTTGTATTTATTACAATGTTATTTGTTATAGCGTTAGATCAAAGAATGTTATAAAAATAAACTTGTTATTTCCACACTTACAACAATGTTTATTCAATAAAGTTTAGTTTACTTTGAACTGTTTATATGTGCGGTTGTAGTACCCTTGGTTATATCGTTTTATTCCAAAGGATTGGATTGGTCAAAGGAACCTATTATTCTGCTTATAGACTTGTAAAGAAAAGGAGGTGCTGTGAGACCCGATGAAAAGAAAATATTTCAAGAATCACTTGCGCAAATAAGATGTTTAGTGCGAAATCGTCTTTCAATTCGTAAGGAGATTACTATGGTATGATTAACGAATGAAAGTTGACGTTTAAATTAATTTATAGATGTGTTTTTTTTAAACCCTAATGAAGAATAGAGTTGTACGAAATATTCAGGTATGAAATTTTTGCATGAACCCATTTAAATACTAGGAAAGCAGAGAAATACATTACTATAGTAAAAATATTTATGCAGAGGAGGCACGTCATCAAAACATTACAAAATGAAAAGAACTGTAGTAATGGCCGAGTGATGTTTATATTTTTTGCGTACTATAAGAAGAGTACGTTTTAATTATATATTTACAATTATTTTAAGGGCGAACATAATGTTTTTGATGCATTTTTACTTCATTTAAAATAATTATAGTTTATTTTTTTTCAATTACTGGATTTGAAAATTTGTACGTTTATATGACATGCATATTGTCTTACGCCCATGGGTTGTTCTGTCATAAGTATGGTAGTAAATTTTATAGGTTATATTATTTGAATTAAACAAACATCGTGAATCGTGACTGATACTAATGGATAAAAGAGACAATAAGTACAAGAAATATTACTGATTTTTATGAATTGGGTAACTGCAAATAATGCCTTTTTGAAAGTTTTATGTTATTCACTTATGTTTTTGCAAAATACAAAAACATAGATTTAACGTATAAACCAAGGAATAATAATTTGATTTAAACGTCAACGCCACTGGGTAAATATTAGCACAGAGGGCAGTGTAGTAGATAATTAGGTATCTGTAAATCTACGACGTATGTCATTATTATTATACTATTTACGTATATCTTTCATACCACATAAATGAAATATACATAGGTCAAGTAATCTTTCTCTTTCTAATACAAAAGGTTGCTAAGCTACTGCTGTAAAGTGATGTGTATTCTTTCTTTGAAAAAATGACCTTGAATAGTCATCTTTAGTGAATAATATACTAATAGTCATGTGACCTGCATCTTTCCTCAATGACATCAAAACTAGACTTCTGGGAAGAAAAGTTTGATATGTAAGTTCATGGACGTGCGAATTTTTATTATAAAGAATACGCTTCGACAATAAACTTGTAGTGTTCGCCCATTGAAACCATTTCGGGTGGTAAATTAACCTAAAAAACTCATTAATTAAGCTATTAAATATTATTTTTATAACTCGCTTATCAAGCAATGTAATTATGAAATGCATTTAATAAACACAGTAAAAATAAACAGAAAGCGTAACGAATATTTGAACAGATATCTGACAGATTGACAAACTGTTAATACTTATTTCCGCGGGATAAAGTATAGGGAACTACTCAGGTCACGTGACTATCAGATGGTTTTGATCACTCTGTATACATAGATCAGGGTTATGTGTTATTGTTAACAACTAAAAGTAACTTTGTATGTTTACTATGGATTTTTTATTGTTGACGTCTTAGAACTAATGATCTGTAATATGTAATTCGCAATCGAAATTAACGCTAGAGGCGCTGATTTTCGAAACAAGATGGCCGCCATACGATGGGTTTGACATATGACAGTTCACATTGTTTACTGTGTTTCATTGACTGTGTATACAAACCGAGTTTAAAAACTTATCTATATGAAGGCGGTAAGTTTAAATATTTAATTATTAATTACTGCACTGCTCACTCAGCTGTCACTTATTCAATATGGCGCTTGTACGATTGATTTCCGTAGTACCGATTTGCGCCACTACAGGGGAAATTTTATCTACGATTGCGAATAGAGTTTGTTTTATTAGCAAAACCTAACCTAAACATTCACCACCGAAACAGCAATGCGCGAGTGACAGTCCTACGTCCTACCAACACTTCCAGGTTACAGACCTTGGACTAATATTGTGCCCTACGCCATTATCAATAACATAAATTGTAAATATATTTACAATGATATCTGCATAAATATTTTTACTATATGTCTTGCTTAAAATAAATGGCCGATTGGGGTACCTGAATATCAGAACAGGGGTTCGTTTAAATTTTTTTTGTTTATGTTGATTATATCAAAATATTTTGATTTTTAAACTATTTAATTTGGCAATCTATGAAATAGGATTATTTTTAATTTCCTCTAACAGTAATTCCGACTTCCGACTCGAGGGTTGCTTACACCTGATACGAACGAACCAGAATTTGCGGTATTAAATTTTTTACATAACGGGTCTTTCATGCGCTTCCTATCTTTAAATTTAAATAAAACAAAATAATGTGTGTGAGATATCATCGAAATTTTTTATTCATTTGAAAGGCCTATTGATGCCATTACGTACTGAATATGACATCGTTTAAATGTCCGCCGCGGCTTCGCTGGGTGGCGCGCATCCGAAATGTCCAATTTTCCATAACTCTGGCGCATAAATCAGGCTGAATTTGACCTATGGCATGGGTTATGTTGGCTTTGAGGGCTGCCGTGGTTTGTGGCTTATTCGTATAGACCTGCGACTTAAGAAAGTCCCACAAGAAAAAGTCTAACGGGGTCAAATCGCACGATCTCGGTGGCCAGTTCACATCACCTCCACGTGAGATGACCATGTCCTCAAATCGCTCATGCAAAATGTCCATTGTGGCATGAGCTGTGTGGCACGTAGCGCCGTCCTGTTGAAACCACATGTCGTTGGTGTCCATATTATCCAATTCAGGCCAAAAGAAGCTGGTAATCATCGACTTATAGCGCTCGCCGTTGACGGTGATGGCCTGGTCAACGTCGTTTTTGAATAAATATGGACCGGTGACGCCGCCAGCCCAAAATACACACCAAACAGTAACTTTATCGGGATGCATTGGACGCTCTTGAATCTCATGTGGATTGGTATCGTCCCAAATTTGACAATTTTGCTTGTTGACGTACCCATTTATCCAGAAATGGGCCTCATCGCTGAAGATGGTTTTTCGGTGAAAATTAGGATCAGTTTCCAATTGCTCCAAGGCCCATTCAGCGAACACACGTCGTTGTCTATGATCGTTTACCTTCAGCTCCTGTATTAGTTGAATTTTGTACGGGTGCAGGCTCAAGTCACGACGCAAAATTCGCCAAGTTGTGGTCTGCGAAAGGCCGAGTTCTTGTGAACGACGTGAAATCGACTGCCTCGGATTCTCCTGCACACTCTCACGGACAGCGGCGATGTTTTCGGCAGATCTTGCGTTTCGTCGACGTACGGGTATTGGTTCTTTATTTACTGAACCAATAGACTCAAATTTATCCACCACACTGCGAATAGTCCTCGCGGTAGGACGATTATGGCGACCGTAAAATGGGCGAAGCGCGCGGAACATTGCCTGAACAGAACACCCATTTTGATAAAACAATTTTACTATTTGCACGTGTTGTTGAACGCTATATCCATCCATGATGATTTGGCAAAACAGATAAATGACAGCCAATTTGACAGATGTAGCTTCAACAATATGGCCGCTATCAATTGTCAAAGTTCGGAAGTCCCTAATGAAAGACCCTTTACATCCCTGAATTCTGTTGCTAAGGTCATTTTAAATGCCTCCTAGTATTTCAGTGGTATTGAGTACAATTCTAAACTTCTTTAACAGAATACATAAGGAACAGTTTCCTTTCAAATCATACATTATAAATAATATTAAATAATCTAAACGTCAACTATCATTCGCTAGTCATACTATACCACTGTATGTTTTTTATAAAACAGCAATATTAGTCGTATCCAAAGCTTCTTCTTTCTGCGTTTTTTATTTGTTTACTTTTACTTAAAATCATTATGCAAGCTCTCGTCGCTAAAAGTGCATCCTGTGCTTCAGACATCTTGATGTTTACTATACAAGTTATAAGAAGAGGAGTTGATGTGGACGTCCAACATTTGTATAACAATGTTATAATAACTTCGTTATGTTATTATAACATATATTCCAACAGTTATGTAGTCTAGACCGGCTTTAATAGAGACCTGTTGAAAGTGTTGGCTGTTGTAACAAAAATAAATTTCAATAGGAGAGCGTCGGTTTTCGCGTTGCCGTATATTCGAATATACTAGCATCATACTCTTTCAATAAAACGACGATATCCTTAAATTTTTCATACAAATCATGTTTTTTCAGCATTAAATATTTGAGATGAATGATTTTTTACAAAAAATATTCGTATGCTTATTTTTTTTACTGCAAACTGTAACATAATGCTTATTATGATCTCTATTTTAAAGATAATTATATGTCGCCGCGGACTTTTTACCTTCTGTCACCTTTAGGTAAGAAAGGTATTGTCTTTGGTCAACAAATTAGGTGGTGAATTTTTAATGAATAAGCACGTTTTAAGGTCCCTAGAATACGATTTTACTATTTTTTCATAATACCATACTGTTAAATGTGCTTTAACAGTACTGTATGCTCAATCGATATATGCATCAAAACAGCCACGGCCGTTATTTTTTATAACAGTACAATTATTAAAAATCATGTGTTCCTAAAAAAAATCTCAGCATCATGAAATTGTCATGAAGAGCTGTCACCTGTCAATATGCCATAGAAAATAGAATTTTAAGAAGATATTTTATGTTATTATGAAAAATACTGAACGTCACACGGCTGATATACAAATAACAGACACGGTTGATTATAAAATCTCGGCTATCGCCTCGATTTTACAACATTCAACCTCATCTGTTATTTGCTACATATCAGCCTTATGACGTTAATAACTATTACGACGATGTCTGTATGTGTGTGTATGTGAGAATTTGTGTGTGTGCATGCGTGCGTGCGTGCTTGCGTGCTTGCGTGCGTGCGTGCGTGTGTGTGTGTAACAAAATTTTCTTCTACGATAACTCTAATACTACAATTCCAAAAATTATAATTCTTTCGTATTCCTCTTCGTTGCATCCATATGAATAGCTGATTAGATTTTGGTTATAATTGGTCAACCGGAAGTACCCTCATTTGAAGGTTTTAACAGTTTGTCTTGAAAAAACGATGTTTATATCATTTTTTCACATTTAATGTTATTATAAATATTAAAGAACATTGTATTCTCTATACGATTTGACTGCATTTTATACTTCATATATTAAATGGATATAGAGTTATAAAATTATAAACAAATTAAATTTCATAAATTAGCTAGCTATGTTAGAAACAACTACTATTAAGAAAATTGTGATTTTTGTGCTATAATTTTACTCGAAATATAGGATCTTTTGTGCTCGAAACTTGAAAATGTGTTCAAAGTAGGACTCTGCATGCCTAGTTTGGTAACTATATTAAATTTCTAACCTGTTTCAAATTTCAATTTTTTTTATAGGTTATGGATCTACCCCTGTTTACCACTTGCGTTCTTAAAATATCGCTTCCGGTAGCTATAACCTGATAAACAGCTTTTACCGGTAACAGTTCACCGGTAGAATTTTCGTAAATGCCTCATATAATTGACGGAAAGTAACGTGTTGGCCACATCCGATTTTTTTTTTAATAAGATGAAAATTGAACAAAAATTTTGAAAATATTATATTGCGTTTGAATAACAATTTTCATCCTCATGCTCAGTTTGTTAACTACATTAAATTTCTAATATATTTCAAATTTTCAATTTTTTTATGGATTATGGATCTACCCCTGTTTACCACTGGCGTTTTTAAAATATCGATTCCGGTAGCTATAACCTGATAAACAGCTTTTACCGGTAACAGTTCACCGGTAGAATTTTCGTAAATGCCTCATATAACTGACGGAAGGTAATGTGCTGGCCACATCAGATATTTTTTTAATAAGATGAAAATTGAACCAGAATTTTGAAAATATTATAGTGCGTTTGAATAACAATTTTCATCCTCTATCATCCAAAAGAATGTTAAATTGATTGTTTTCCCGAGTTCAGGTCTCAGGAGGATACTATAAACGAATTGTTCATATTAAATGCAGGGGGAAATTATGAAAATTGTTTATGTAACAATATTTGCATTTGAATAATTGTAGTGTAGGTAAATGCGAGTGGTAAAAAATTAATTAGGTTGTTAAAAACTTAATTAAATATTTACTGTGTTGTTACTTTTTAATTTAGTTTCCCAAGCTTTTTTATATTTAGCTATGGAGCTTAAACAATGCTTATTTTACAGAATATTATTATATAAG
Organism: Harpalus rubripes; assembly: GCA_963082715.1. Classification (NCBI taxonomy): domain Eukaryota; kingdom Metazoa; phylum Arthropoda; class Insecta; order Coleoptera; family Carabidae; genus Harpalus; species Harpalus rubripes. The sequence continues at coordinate 75,228,638 of OY720449.1, read as the reverse complement.
TTGTTTTCTACATAAAAATAATAGAATTATTTAAGTTTATCTAGAGAATCTGGAGTAAAATAAAAATAGAAGAATTTACATTTAAAGTTTTATTTTTAGTTTTATAGTATGTTTATTACAATATAAACAAATATATCATCATATCATTTAATTTGAATAAGTTGGCTTTGTTTATAAACACAGTGATTGTTTATTCCAGCCTTGGAAATTTAACTTTTTAAATTTCATGACAAGATAAAATAAATTATGATATAATTCCGCGAACTATTAAGATAAAACCCAATTTCCACTAATCATAATTATATAATAGGTTTGTTCGTTCCGCTACCCTGCGTCTATCGCAAACCGCGGCAGTGAAATTTGCTGTTCTTTTCGATTCGCGGTTCACTGTAAAGTCATTACACAGTGTCCCACACTCTATGTTCAGTGTGGCGGAGATAGCCAATGTTATTCTTATGGACGTTTTCTGTACCATGTTGCCAATTTTTCAATGTAATGTAATATTGAAACATTCATAAATTTTCATTGCTATACCAAAATTAGATAACACTGTACAATTTAAGTTTTATGAGGGTCTGTTATTTACCCAAGGGCTTATTCCCCCGAAATTTGTCTGCAGTTCTAAATAGTTTTAAATACAGGGCCGCGAAAAGATGCGTTGGAACCGGGGTGTAAAAAACATGCTGAAGCTATTTGTACCTGTAATAAGTAATATTTCAATGCAATATTTTAAAATCGCCTGGCATACTAATCTTGATCAAATGCATTAGAGATTAGAATATTAAAATATAAATTCAAATTGGAGATTATAAAGAAAGACTTATGAACTATGTAAAATGCAGTATTTCTATCTAGCCTAAATATTAGCAAATTATCAAATAAGATATAAGTTAAATAAAAAAATCTGTTGTGGCCAGCACAAGACCTCTCGCAATTTTCATATTAGGCTATATAAGTATAGTACATATTTAACATGTCTGGTACACACAAAACACATATCTTCTTTATAAGTATTTATATTTTTTAATTCACTCTATGAACAAGTTTCCTTTTATTCTTCTAATGTTCGAGATTCTTCCAATTCATTGATGTGATTGGCGGTATTTCTGTTATATGTATGTATGTATCTATCTAATATTTAATTAATAACAAAATTAGAAATATTAAATGTACTTCCCAGAAAAAGTCTTCAATAATGTCTCTAGTTAAAAAATAATGCTTAATAATTAAAACTGACCAGTTTATTATTTATTTATTTTTTCTTTTCACCCACCTGTTTAGATACACTGAAAGTACACCAGTCATAAATACATTCAATGAAGTACCCAGAATATTTCATCTCTTTTTGGTCATCTATTTTTCTCTTTCTATCTTGTAGACTTACAACAGGCAAATATGGCAACATGGTACTCCATAAGACCCTACACTGAACATAGAGTGTGGGACACTGTATAGATTATATTCGTTCCGTTTTTCTAGTACCTTGCGGTAAAACGCCGCGACAGCTGGCGGTGATAATTTTTACAGTGACTCATGACTAGGTGGTAAAAAAATAATCGGCGGTAATGTTCGCGTCTACATATGAAGTGCTAATATGACAGTTTTTGACAAATAAATATTAGGAAAAAATTGTTATTTTTCAATAAGTATGCTATGTAATGTTTCAGTTTTAGAAATTGAAATACATTTGTAAATTATATAAATGTCAATGTCATATGAATTATGATTTGTAACAAGTTAAATTTAAATGATAACAATAGTAAACAATTAAAATAATGGAAAATGGAATAATATATTTTTACTGAGTATCCTTTATAATTATAATAGTCTCATGTATCTTCGAAAATAATTTAACGCAAACGGATCGAACAGAAAAATAATTTTTAGTAACTTAAATTATTACCGCGGCGAATGGCAGTGGAATCGCAAAACGCAGCGACAATTACCGCTGCGTTTTGCGGTAAAACGCAGCATAGCGAAACGAACAAACCTAATATTACTGTCACGTTTATTTATTTAGGTGAAATGTAAAAATCAGAGAATTATTAGTAATTAAAATAAATGTTTATTAAAAGATAAATAAATATTAAAAAGATAATGAAAATGATTACTTGGTTAAACAAATACAGGGTAGTTTTGAATTTAATGTCATAAATTTAAGGGTAAGTTGTATGACATGTGTAGATTACGAAACAGAAAGAATTTTTTTAAAATTCGCATATTTAAGGGTAGTTTTCATTAAACTAACATTTTTGGTACCACTGGACCACTGGCAACGCATTTGCATTCTTTTGTAAATTACGCAATTATTTTCGTTAAAAATGCTATTTAATTTAATTATTAAGAATAAAATCTTATACAACTAATTTTGAATGTATTTTTGATAACCATATTTTTAATGATATATTAATTAAAAGAGCAATAAAAAAGTTTCGTTAAGAAAGGTTGAATTTTTTTTCGATTTTAAAAAAAATTCTGTTTCGTAATTTACACATGTCATACTACTTACCCTTAAATTTATGAGAATAAGTTCAAAACCACCCTGTATAAACACTAATTTATTTATAACGCCCGCAAATGTGATCACATATCTTCCTTCAGTACTCGTGCATTTACGTTATCGATCGACGACAAAAATGCAACTTACCTAAATCTTATACATAAAATTTTATTAACTAAAATACCTTTATACCTCCATGCTAAATTAATACCAAAATTTTCACCCTATTTAATTCGATATGATAAATTTCTTATTTCCAACTTCAAAAGAATTAAAGTAAGAATTAAAATGACTGTTGATAATTTTAAAACAGTCAATTTAATTAGCGCCGTAGTTTCTATTTCAAAAACTATTTGCAATTCGGCCATTCTTTCACAGATCACCTATGTAATTCTTAAGATAGTTGTAATTTTTACCTTCCGTCACCTTTAGGTAAGGAAGGTATTGTCTTTGGTCAAAAAATTCGATGATGAGTTTTTAATCAGTAAGCACGTTTTAGGGTCCCTAGAATACGAATTTACTATTTTTACGATGATGTCTGTATGTGTGTGTGTGTGTGTGTGTGTGTGTGTGTGTGTGTGTGTGTGTGTGTGTGTGTGTGTGTGTGTGTGTGTGTGTGTGTGTGTGTGTGTGTGTGTGTGTGTGTGTGTGTGTGTGTGTGTGTGTGTGTGTGTGTGTGTGTGTGTGTGTGTGTGTGTGTGTGTGTGTGTGTGTGTGTGTGTGTGTGTGTGTGTGTGTGTGTGTGTGTGTGTGTGTGTGTGTGTGTGTGTGTGTGTGTGTGTGTGTGTGTGTGTGTGTGTGTGTGTGTGTGTGTGTGTGTGTGTATGTGTGTGTGTGTGTGGATGTGTGTGTGTGTGTGTGTGTGTGTAACAAAATTTTCGTCTGCGATAACTCTAATACTACAGTTTCAAAAATTATAATTTTTTCGTATACTTCTTCGTTACATCCATATGAAGAGCTGATTAGATTTTGGTTACAATTGGTCAACCGGAAGTACCATTATTTGAAGATTTTAACAGTTTTTCTTGAAAAAACTATGTTAAATATAATTTTTTCACATTTGATGTTATTATAAATATTAAAGAATATTTTATTCTCTATACGATTTGACTGCATTTTATACTTAATATTAAATGGATATAGAGTTAAAAAATTGTAAAGAAATTAAATTTCATAAAGTAGCTATAGCTATGAAAACAGCTACTATATTAAGAAAATTCTGATTGAAAAATGTCAGTGTCAAGTGAAATTGACATAATGTGTTTGTCTTATAATTTTATTGGAAATACAGGATCTCTTGCTTTCTGTATGGAATTTGTATAAAATACATACAACTGGTAATGTACAAGAAATAATTATAATAAATCTTTTATTTCTGCAGATACATTACACTGTATATAGAAAACGTCACAAAATAATAATTTAAGATTTTCTGTATGAAATTTGCATAAAATACATGCAACTGCCGGAAGGTAATGTACAAGAAATAGAATATTTAATTTAGCAAGGAACTTTCGGTATGAAATTTGTACAAAATACATACAACTGACGGAAGGTAATGTGCTGGCCACATCAGATTTTTTATTTTGACGCCAGATCATGAAGATGAGTATAAGAGTATAGGTGCGTAATATCAAGCATAATAAATATGTAATCAAATAATAATTTCTAAAATTTGAACACAATTGTTTGATAAAAGTTTTTTTGTTTTATATGTGGAGCCATCTGTGAAAGAATAGCAGAATTGCAAATACTTCTAGAAATAGACCCAACGGCGCTAATTAATATGACAGTTATAAAATTTTCAACAATCATATTAAATCATGTATCGTAGAATTAAACAATCAATTTAATTCAAGTATCACAGAAATAAACAATTGTTTTAATTCATGTGTCAAATTTAATTCATTCCTATAAATGTTACTTCATTTCTACGATACTTGAATTTTTACGTTTGTTTAGAATATATCAACAATCATATAAATTGAACAAACATAAAATTAAACTAATATTAAAAAGAAAGTTTTGTGTTGTCTGTTGATTTAAAATGTTTGTAATTATATTATCAACAAACATTTTAATTCAACAATCAGTTTAAATCTTTCTTTTTAATGACAGTTTATTTTTACGATACATTAATTTGTACGACTGTTTTAAAATGTGGGAATAAATGTTAAAACGGAATTCCATAATTGTTTGTTGTCCTCGGCTAGACAGAAATAGACAACTAGATATATATATATATATATATATATATATATATATATATATATATATATATATATATATATATATGTATATATATATATATATATATATATATATATATATATATATATATATATATATATATATATATATATATAAAGTCTACTCTAAAGTTTGTCGAGGGGTGTCTCTACGATAATAAAGACTACTTTAAAGTTAGTCAAGAGATGTAGAGATGTCTCTACGGTCCTTATTATGTATTTGTGACATTTTGCTCCTTTCTTGGGAAGTTATGAAGTCGTTCGGGCGTCGGGCCTCGATTTTGTAACTTTAAATTCTGTATGATTTCCAATTCTATCAGAATTAGGTTTTCCCCACTATGAATTTTATTGCTCCAGACCAGTATAATTTGAAATCTATCCGGAGAAAGAATTGGGAAAATTTCAATCCTGTCGTGGGGAAAACCCAATTCCGACAGAATTTGAAATCAGACAGAATTTAAAGTTACTAAATCAAGGCCCAGTTTTGTTTGTTCAAAATTTCCGGTTTCATTATTCTCTATAAATCTGCCTTTACAACTAAGTTTTGAAATAAACTGTGCGTAATTCTAAAAACCCTTATTATTAAAAAAAAAAAAACAATTAATACTACCACGAGAAATTTACCTACGGGAATTTTGGACTGTATTTATAACCATATACTGGAATAATCATGGTATTCAATTGCTCAGTTTAATTTTAGACATTTATTTCAAAATCCGGATCCACCATAAAACGAAAATAAATTTATAAAAAACTAAATAGAATTCTTATTCGATTTAGTACACAGAAACAATATTGTTTAAAAATAAATACAATAAAATAAATAATATTAAATGATTACACTGGGAATTTATAAAGGTAACAAAAATTAATTTATTTAAGAGATACACAATTATTATTATGACATACATTTAGAGGTTATGTAGAATATATGATATGTGTTGTTATTATCACATCTAATTTAATATCACTTGTTCTTATTTACATAATAATTATGTATTCTAAACTTACCTTTTAAAAATTTAAATGATTGTGCTTAATATTGGTAATTTTTAGTTGTTTTCAATATGTCAGTAATAGTGATGAGATCTTAACTACACAAGTAAATAAAATAAAATATATTACTTACACTTTAAATACATATTAAAATAATATGTAAATGCGTTTTTCATCAAAATAAAACAAATAGCCAGGAAAATACATAATAATTTGCGCAAGAAGAACACATGTAACAGACGGGCCGGTAATGGCGGACGACCCTGGTTATAAAGGTACCCTAATATTAATAGATAAGCAGTGACATCTAGTCAACAAATTTGAAAAGTAAATCAAATTTGCTTTACAATCATGTGAAATAATCCATATGTTACATTATTAAAAAGTAAAATGGCGGGTAATTTTATACACCTAAATGAAAAGAGAATAGTGAGCCATGATTGTGGCTTGAAAAAAAAAACAATTGTAACTATTATTATTAAACGAAATAATATTTTTTTGTCATAATAATATTTAATTGTATCACGGTGTAGTATCTATAGGTGAGAGTACGAGATGCGTTGACATGGCTAAGTAACTGGGAAACAAAATGGCGCTAACGCGACCCATTTGACAAAATATGTTTTGCTACAAAATTCACAACAGGGTATGGGTCAAATAAAGAGAAATATAGTCTTTTTAAGGTGCCAAAATGTGCAATTTAGCGGCAGCCAGCTACATATAATCACAGAAACAGGTACTAAAATAAATTTCTGATTGATAGGTGTCAATGTCAAGTGCATTTGACATATGTTGTTTTATAATTTTACTGGAAGTATAGAAACGTTTTTGTATGGAATTTGTACAAAATACATACATAGAAATGACAAAAGATAAAAGGTAATGATTGAAAATATAGAATATTATGCGTTATGTATGAATAATTTAATATTTTAAATATTTTGTGTAAAAACCAGGTCGCAACAAAACCTGACATCTAGCGGTACACTGTATGAACTAGCCCAGTTAGTTAGCCATTCTTAGTAATGCATTGGAATACGTCGTGCACTCACCTATAGGTTCTACACCGTGAATTGTATTTACAGGTTGACATTTACCGTGTTACAATTGTTTTAGTTAATTGTTTTATTTCAAGCCACAGTATATTCGGAAGTCCCCCTTGGTCTTCTATAAGATTGCCCAGTGGCGTACCTAGGGCGGGGCAAACAGGGCAGGTGACCTGGGCGCCAGAATCAAGGGGGCGTCGCTTGGAGCCCTTGGTATCCGTATGTAACTTGCCAGAATTTGAAGTGTAAAAACTATTGATTACTGTGCGTATTGACATTTTTCGAAACTGTTGAAGCTCTCTATCTGCTTTTTTCATCGTCTACTCAACACAATATTCAAAAACGCTGTGCCCATAGTTATTAAATCTAAAACAAGATGGAGTGCAAAAGTGGAAGCTGTGAAACCCATAACCAACTACCGTGACGGCATACTCCAAATTCTCGAGACGCAATTGTACAACCGTATGTTGACACTCGATTTTCTGACTCTACTTGGATAGAGTTCATAAAAGACTGCAAGATATAAATATGAACTTTCCTGATGCCGCCTTAGATTTGAAAGGTTTAAGAAATTATTTTCGCAATGAAAGAGAAACTTTGGTGACTAAAGCTCTGGAAATTGGACTTAGTTTCGGTCAAAACTGGGATGTTGAAACCGGAAATCTTCGAAACATGCAAACAATGTTGACTATTTCACTAAATTAAAACTGATCTTAAATTATCTGAGAGCCTATTAAGTTGAACGGGAAGAAACTGAAAAGACCTATTTCGAACACGTTATTTTTTTTAAATTCCTTCGATATCTCCGAAAATTCACCTATAGATCATACAACATTTTTTGATCGTAATGACCTCCGGAATATATGGTATAAGTTTGTCGGTCGAGTCGCGGAACACCCGTATATTGATAGTTATTTTGTTATTGTGCTGATTCATTCATGGTTGAAGATACTTAAGAATATATACATATAGATATTTTTAAGTAATTTCAACAACAATACAAATGCCACGTATCTCGCTATACTAAAGCGAGAAAGATGTAATCTTGATTTTACATTGTTGAGAGGGGCGCAATTACGACCCTTGCCCTGGGCACCAATTCTCTTAGGTACGCCACTGAGATTGCCTTATAGTATTTTATTGTATCTTTAATAATATAGAAATTATTTGAGGTACCTCGTTTCTTACCTAGAGAATAGAATACTATACACATGTAGCATTGGCTGAAATCACCGGCAGTACGGCACTGCAGCTCGCTGAATTCTGTTAGGAAGGGTAAGCGCCGACAACTCGAACAACTACTGTTTCCAAGCCCTAGATGAGAGAGGATGATTGTTATTTTACAGTCAAATTACGCTGTAAGCGATTTCGATTAGGATGAATCAAAGTGCGGAAGGTTTGCGGAAGCAATAACGAAGAAAAACACTCAAACATTGAAGATTTGAACGATGATTGAAAGAGCCAAAGAAAATATTATATTACATTCAATTGTTTTCTTTTATGATTGGTGGATAACATTCTAAATAATCTAAATCACTCTCGAATCATAAATCATGTCCCCAGAAAGAACTGGGCTTCCTGTATATCACATTTTCTTTGTGAGTTTTGTGAGCAAATGATCTATTTGATGGCACATATTATCCTCGCTCCTTGCAACTTCAGATTTATCCTCGCCGGACTATTTTTGATTTTGTTTGATTTTATTGTAAAGATGAAAGATGAATCCTCGTGTAGCAAGAGGTATTAGCTTTCATCCTCTACGTCAATAAGGCTTTTCTAGGAATTGTAACCTGATAGAGAACGTTCAATATAGACACAGGGATAACTCGTATATAGTTGTTCCATGCACGATTTCAACAGATTTACATCATCAACATTCGCAAATATGAAAAACGTTTGAAATGTTTTCGGGAAATATGAAATATTTTCAAACTGACGATTCAATTACCTATGTCTCCTGATTGACACTTTCATTGTAATGTTAATATTGGTCTTTATACATGAGGTATGGTTGATATATTTTAGTTTAACACTACTTTGTTTCTTTCTGTTCGTTGATTTTTGATTGAAATCCGCGTCTTTGATCTTTGAAGAGAAAAAAGTTATATAAGATTTTGTAATATTTTCGTACTGAAAAACTGAAAACTTACCGGAGGCGTTATCTCGACAAAGTCGGGAATTAGTGGCTTATTTAATATCGTATTTTGAATCAGAAAAACATAATAATGATCCTGTTTTACCGCTACATTGTATAAATGAGGTAATTTTTACCTCCCGCTACCCTTGGTAAGGGAGGTATAGGGATCGTGCTAAAAATCGCAAATCGAGATTTTGCTAAATGACCAAGGTTTAGGGTCCCTAGAATCCAATTTTAACATTTTCACGATGATGTCTGTATGTATGTGTGTATGTGTATGTGTGTGTGGATCCCCCCTCTAACTCAAATACTATCATTCAGAAAATTTTGAATTTCGAACTTTTTCTGTATTGGAAAGAGCCCATTAAATTTTGGTGAAAATCGGATAACCGGAAATGGCACTTTACTAGAAGCTTAAAATAGTTTTTCTTCGAAAAATACCTTCAAATGTTATTTTTTCGAGATTAATGTTATTATAAAAATTAAAGATTATTAAATTTTCTATAGATTTGCATTAATACTTCTTCTATATATTTTATGGATAAATTTATAAAATTATTTATAATTTAAATCCCAGAGCCTACGCTTTAAATAAACAAAACGCAGTTATTCAAATATATGTAACTGACAGATAAATGTCACTGTCAAAGAACTAATCATTTCAAAATAATATTAGTAACGTATTAAAAAGGAAAAAGTAAATAGAACAATAGAAAAGGAATTCAATAAAGTTTCCATCATAGGTAAATATGTAGGTATGTATTTAGATTAATAAAAAATAACGATTCACAAAAATATTTATGCTAATCCTCATTTTTGGATTAGTGAATGCTATTCTATCCCGGTATTTAAAATTTAATCTTCATTTTATTATAGTTCCGGTGGCTCAACGCCTCATGTCATGAGGGCCCACGGGGCTCTGAGTTCGAATTCCACTAAGGCATGGATGTGTGTGAATGTGAACCCACTCTTTAATTGGGATGTTAATCCTGTATAGGGGTTTGAAAAAAAGATACCTAGTTACTTGGATTAGATTGGACTATATTTTAAGAAATAAACTGTCAAAATTAGAGTAAAATTCGCTAATCCAAAAATAAGGATTAACTTAATCTTTTTTGTTACTCGGGCTGTAAATGGCCGAAGGTATTGTGTTGGCCACACCAAGCTTAACTTTTTCCCCTTTCCGCACTCTGTCCCTTGCCCTACGGTGTTGCCGCTTCTTCTTAATTTAGCATTTTCAACTCAACATTGGCCATATGAATTGGCAAGAAATTTTCATTTCATACTTATTTGACGGCAAGTATATAGGTAGTCACTTTCTACTGATGACGTAAATCGGTTGATTTCGTGGAACGACTATACCTACCTAGTTATTTTAGGCATAAATTTTCAATTGAAATTGATACAGGTTATGTTACATGTTTGATTTCATAAGATTAAAATGAAAGTACATGTTTAGATTTTTTCTTGAGATTATTAATAGAAACGGAAGGTCACCGCAAAATTTTGGGTCAACAAAAGTAAAATCGTAGAAAAATATACGAAATTATTTATTCTTTTTTTATTGGCAAACTGTATTAATTCTATTTTACTATTTTTATTGTGTTAAATTAAAATTAAGCAATTGGTGTTACAATTCACACTGTAATAATTTACAATCAAAATATGATCAAAAGTTTCCAAACTACAAGGTTTCACTTGAAACCGAAAGTAAATTCTACATTAATCTATGGTTTGATGTTTGATGCAAGAACAACAATACAAAAACAAAAGTAAATATTTTGTAATTTTGGGAAGAATGATTTAAAATCAAAATTTTTTTAAGAAAAAAAATATAAAATATACAGGGTGATCGTCGAAAGTCTGGCACCAAGAACAAGTATTTCGTTTATTTTGACAGATACAAAAAATATTAAAAAAACAAAATTAAACTAAACAAAGAGGCTCAGTATAGGTACGAATATTTCATCACTTCCGGTTTTAGCGGAAATGGGTACTAACATAGACTAATATCACAGTGATATTAGTCTATGGTACTAAGCAACGGGAATCGGTATTTTTATAGGTTCCTTGTAAGTATATTAGCAGTGGCGTAGCTAGCATTCGGTGGGCCCTGTATCAAGGATTGCTAAGAAGGCCCCCCTCTCTCAGTACTACAATAATAATCGCAGATAGAAATTGGAAATACAGAATATTATTATTATGTAGATATTTTTATAAACACTAACAATTTTTGTAATTTGAATTATAAGAAACAAACAGTAATTTAAATAAAAAAACAACAAATAAAAATTACATTCTAAGGATTTCAATTAACAGCTTGTACATATTAAGAGGTACTGATATAAAAACAAAATTGAACTAAATTACAAAAACAGAAAATAAATATTAGATTTATAAATTAAATTTATTACTTAACAGTCTAAATATAAAAAGAAACAAGCAGTAATTTAAATAAAAATTAATAGTACGTAACATAGAAATGTAGATACTCATTTTCAATTATTTCAAGACATATTGGTTAGCATCCTTACATGAGATGTTCAGGTACACAGTGAAAATGTAGGTATTTATAATTTTACTCTTCTAACTTATTTTTCAGCGAAAATATTAATAAGCTTTTCCATATTTGAGGACGATTTTAAATTTCTAAGCTCGTCATTTTCTATTGATAAAATGAACAAATGAGATAATCTTTCTTGTATCATTGAAGTTCTCAAATAATTTTTAAGTAACTTTAATTTAGAGAAACTTCTTTCTGCTGTTGTAACCATAACAAGAAGTGTTAAAAATAACATAAAAGCAGTTATTACTTCAGGAAATTTAGAACTAATACTGTTATATTTTATTAAAATTAATTCTAATAATAATGGTATGTATCTGCTGATTTTCTAATTTCACACATGTTTCAATGTAATTAATTGTTAAAAAAATTCAGTTAAATCATCCTTGTATTTGCTCACAAATTCAATTGCTTTTATTTTAATTTCTTCGTCAGGTAATAAAATCAATTTAGTCCGTTCTAAAATTTCAAACACATTGTTCAAACGATCAAAACTTTCAAATCTTTTTGTACTTTGTGAAATAAAAATGTCTAAGCTACGATAATACACATTTATTTTTATGTAAGATTCTGGAACAGAAATTACACAAACACAGTCATTATTCTCGCCAAATAATTATAGACTAACTAAATTCTCGATAAAAAAAATTCTTGAAAGATAGTAGAGGTCGGTGGGCCCTTCTAACCGGTGGGCCCCATATCATTGATACGGCGGATGTGGCGCTAGCTACGCCCCTGTATATTAGTGTTTATTAACTGATTATACCATGAATCTCATTTTGGTTAAAAATTGACATAAATACCTAAATAAAATAAATATATCATCACGGCTTATTACCCATTGCTGGGTGTGCCAATCTGCTTTGTACACAGATATCGGTAATGATGAAATATTTGCACCGTGCGGGCGCTTACCAGGTGTTACCTCACGGGCACTCATTACAGCGTGGAGAGTGCACCACAGGGGTCAATTTTATACCATTTAAAGTACGAAATATTTGGCGTCGGTCGGGATCGAACCCGGTTCCCCAGATTCGCGACCTGACACTCAGGCATAATTGATGTTAGTTTATAAAAATTGATAACAAATGTTAAATTGGAGTTCAGTGGAGAAATGATACAAAAATTAAATAAATGTTCGAATTTATGATATTACCACTTAAACTAAAGGAAGATGCAGTTTTATTTATTTAGAACGGTAATTTTAAAGTTACTTACGGTTATATGGTAACCGCAATTGATTTAAAATCACAAGGAAACTCGGTTAGTTGCAGTTGTGTCAAATATTTAAACGTAGTATGGAAAACGTTTACGTATAGAGTTACTAAAGCTATTTTTTTATAGAGATTGGCAATTTGGCTTTTATTCAAAATATAAACTTTCAAAACATAATATTTATTGTTTCCTCGGTCATTCAACAAAATGTTAAATGTCATTGTTTATACCGGACCTATATGTATATTTGTATCAAGGCTATCGTTAATTTAGTGAATATATGTCACTTTAATTATATCCATACATTTTTGATTACCATAAAAACAATGCTTAATTACAATAATAAAAATTGATTACAATAATGAAAATAATTAATCACCTAAAGATTGATTATAATACTTTTTACGGTAGTTATTGTTTTACTTTAATCCGAACATATGAGATTTGCAAATATACATTGGTAAAAAGCAGGCCATAGGAAAATAAGTTTTTCCTTGCTTAAAATTTCGCAATTAAGTTTAGACAAAATTGTTTCAAATAAAAGTTGTAGATAATTAAACTTCATATCTAAATAACTAACTGATTTTTTTTAGCACGTTTCGTACTTAACCTGTAAAGCCGAATTTGAAATTAAAACAAAATTGCAATAAATGCATATATTTGAACTGCCAGAAATTCGATTTAATATGCTACAAAGGTGAAAAATAAAATATATATATACTTATATTTTATAGTTCAATTCAACGTTTCGGCTGTACTGTAGCCTTCTCCTTAAAATAGAATTTCATATGTATAATATATAATTTAAAAAAAAAAAAAACATCGTCTTCAGAATTTTAAAACTACATTGTAGTTTTAAAATTTGCCCTTATAACATTTGTGATTTTTATACTATGTATTTTAACTACAATTATTATTTTTTTTATTCTGATGGCGATGTTTTTTTTAAATTAAATTTATATATTACACATATGAAATTCCATTTTAACTATTGCCTATTCATTCCCTGAAGAAGTACAGTTGAAACGTTAGAATGAATTATTTTGTTATTAATAAATTGACTGAAACCAGTGATTTTGTTTCTATTATACACCAGACAGCAGACAGTCACGATCCTTTGCACGATTCCACGTATAGGTACAATATTTATAAGATTTCAAATTCGATTTTACAGGTTAATAAACGTGCACAAAATCTGTTTTGTGATTTCGGCGTTAAATTTAACCTACAACTTTTCGGAAGGAAAAACTGATTTTCCACTTTAAAAATATACCTCTACATTTATATAAATTCGTTTATTAAAAAACTAAAACAATGCTTAATAACAATTAAAAAAATCTGGTGTGGCCAACACACTACCTCCCGCCATTTACAGCCCGAGTAACAAAAAAGATTAAGTTAACCCTTATTTTTAGATTAGCGAATTTTAAAATATGGTCTAATCTAATCCAAGTAACTACCTTTTTAAAACCCCTCAACAGGATTAAATCCCAATTATGCAGTAGGTTCACATTCACACACATCCATGCCTTAGTGGGATTCGAACCCTAAGCCCCGAGCGCGCTCATGACTTATGAGGCGTTGTTCTATACATTAGCCACCGGAGATATAATGAAGATTAAATTGTAAATACAAGGATAGAATAGAATTCACTAATTCAAAAATGAGGATTAGCATAAACATTTTTGTGAATCGTTAATTCTTATTAAATTCCTTTTCTATTGTTCTATTTCCTTTTTTCTTTTTAAAACGTTACTAATATTATTTTGAAATTATTAGTTCTTTGATAGGGACATTTATCTGTCAGTTACATACATTTGAATAACTGCGTTTTGTTTGTTTAAAGCGTAGGTTCTGGAAATTAAATTATAGATAATTTTATAAATTTATCCATAAAATATATAGAAAAAGTATTAATGCAAATCTATAGAACATTTAATAATCTTTAATTTTTATAATAACATTAATCTCGAAAAAATAGCATTTAAAGGTATTTGAAGAAACAAGAGCTCCAAATTAAGTACCACTTCGGTTTATCATATAAGTACCTATAGTCAAAATCTAATATAATATTTGAAATTATACACTAGTTTTAAATACCAAATTTGTTTTGGATTGTTTTAATATATTTTTTCAAGAAAATCTGTTTATAGCTTTCTGTAAAGTACTACTTCCGGTTTATCAATTTTAGAAAAAAATCTAATGTTGTTCCTTTTTAAATAAAAGTCTAAAATACCAAATTTGCAAAGTTTTTGGATATATCATAATATAGTTTTCACGAAAATATGTTCACAGCTTCAAGTAAAGTATCACTTCCGGTTTATTAATTTTATCCAAAATATACTATCATATTTCCGTTGATATGAAAGTCTTAAATACTAAAATTGAAAATTTTGGATTATATTTTAATATAATTTTTCATTAAAAACTATTATGGGCTTCAAGTAAAGTATCACTTCCGGTTGTCCAATTTTAGCCAAAATCTAATGAACTCTTTATATGGATATAGAAATTTTAAATACGGAAAATAGAAATTTTCGGAAGTTTTTTGTGAGTTATCGTTCAGGAAAAAATCGTCACATACAGACATCGTAAAAACGTGTTGTGGGGACCCTAATTCGTGCTTATTTACTGAAAACTCACCCTCGAATTTTTGGACTTATAACATTACCTTCCTTACCTACGATATGACGGGAGGTAAAATTAGTTACAATTGAAATAGACCAATTAATTTTCCTAAAATCGCAAAATAAATAAAATTAGAACGTATTTTCTTACCTCACAATTTGAAACATCGTGAACACGATATTGATAGGTTAAATACAAATCTACATACTTCATTTTACTCTAAATTTTATTTGGTGCTGACAGGTGATATTTTTTCCGCTTTTGTATAATAGGTTTGCATTTTGACCAGTGCAGAATTTATTTCCCAATCTAAATCAACGTTATTTTCTTACCGGAAATGAACTACATATTTATATTATGCATTCTATCGAGCACTCTGCCCTGTGCCATCCGGTTAATTATAGATAATCTGGTTATTTCAATAAAAAAAAAAAACGCTTAATATGATGAATTTGATACTGGTATAATTTTGGCTTTAAGTTAAAATTAATTGGTTGTAAATATAGGTACATTTAGATAAGTGATATGTATGAACATAAATCAAAAAAGATTAAAAATAGATGCTTGTTTTTAACACGATGTATACGAGCTATTAAGAATGTTTATTTCCTAAAATATATTTCTTTTAGTCTTTATTTTAGAATACATGAATAAATTTAAGAACCTAACATGTATTACTCATTGGAGAATTTCCGTAACTGATTAATTTCCATTCATTTCGAAGTTTCTCGTAATTATTTTACATTATTACGAAATTAATAACGAATTGGTTCTGTATAAACATAGTCGTATTTAAAATACCACGTGAAATTCTCGATACCTTTGCTCAGATAAGAAACATTGCTTTGGGCAAGGACACAGCCGTAATTTTTATGTTAAACATTTACGAGAACTTCCTCAATTAAGCAAATTAATATGTCTACTGGTCTGATTAAAAATTGTTAAATAGGACAAATCATGCATGATAAAGCAATATAAAATAAGGGAGGTAATGTAATCGTGCCAAAAATTCGATGGTGTTTTCAGTAAATAAGCACAAATTAGGGTCCCCACAACACGTTTTTACTATTTTTACGATGTGTTCTGTGTGTGTGTGTGACGATTTTTTCGTCCACAATAACTCTTATAACAAACTTCCAAATATATCTATTTTCCGTATTTAAGCTTGCTGGTGCATTCATATAAAGAGTTGATTAGATTTAAAATTGGATAATCGAAAGTGACTGGTTTACTTGAAGCCCACAACAGTTTTTAATGAAAAACTATATTAAAATATAATCCAAAACTTTTCAATTTTATGGTGCGATTATGGTCAATAAATTTAAAATTAAATTTTACTGTAAATTCCTCTGTAACTTTACATCCCCAAAATGTTCGCCGTAACACTAAATTTGAGATTATATTAAACGTTTACTTCACTCAAAAAAATGTTCTAATATGAAATTCATACCAATAATTCTACAAATGATTGGCGAAGAAGATGATATTTGATAATTTTACCGCGGGGTATATGAAAATCAAATTTTTCGAAAGTCAATCAAAGATAAAACGGCTTTTTTAAAAACTCTTTATTCAGTTAAAGGTTATTTTTCTATATAGTTTCAAGTTTCCCTGAACATCTAGCAACTGCGCCATCGAATTGACAGCTTTTTAATTCTCATATAAAAAAAATGTCTCTCAGTCTCTGGACATTTTCATTTTATGTTACATGGGATTTTGAGATTGAATGACCGCCAAAGTATTAGGCAGCTTACACATTTCCTACGGCGAGCAAATTAAGAAGGGCGTCAAAAATTGATAACTAAAATACATACAGAATTATTTATGTTATTAGTCATTTTATGTATTCAATTTTGTTTTATTGTAATCAATAATTTTATTGTTGTAATCAAATTTTTCGTTCTATAACATGAGCTATAAGATATAACTTCTGCCTTAACATTTTAAAGAACACAAAAATATTGAAGTACAATAATTTGATTTTGGAGTAAATAAATATGAATTGTTTACAAATCGCAGGACCTAGTGCGGCTGCACCGTTCACATCTGCCTCAAGTCGGCCCTGTATATTTAAAAGTAATCATTCATTTCTATAAATATAAACTGACTTGTTTACATTTATCAGTTGTTAATTCCTCCCATTTTTTGTCTACGTAACCATTTGGAGGTGTAGAATTTATAATTCCTGCTCTAAAGACAAAATATTTTTCAATGAATTAAACATATTCTTCATTTTGTTCATTTCATGTATTGGCGGCTCGGCGTTTTTTTTTTACGTAATACTAGTTCTACATGAAAATTCATATTAAATGAGTAACACAACTATTTATTTTATTTATATGAAAACTTACACACATGCTATCTCATTCGTGTCTCCGTCTTATAAAAAATTCTAACCTAACAAAACATTTAAATTTTTGATAGTTCGTAAGTAGTGAAGTTAGTTGCATAGCTATCTTCCATTATTTAAATAAACTTTTTAAATTTGTTTGACCATAATAACAGAAAGATAAATAATTAAAGTTTCAAATTTAAAGAGCTATTTAAATTTAAATTTAGCAGTATTTACAGAAGTGACCATAATCGCACCATTAGTATTTAAAACTTCTATATCAAGGGGAACAACATATTAGATTTTGGCTAAAATTACTAAACCAGAAGTGACACTTTACTTGAAGCTCTGAACAGATTTTCGTGAAATAGTTATTTATGTAACAAGTGTGTAAAGTAGTACTTTTTTGGTCGAGTGCGGTGTTTTACGCATGAGGCGCAGCCGAATGCGGAAATTGTAGCACGAGACAAAAAATACTATTTTACACACGTGTTGCATACAACATTTTTCCTACAACCGAAATGGTATTGATGTTTCTCATAATACTGAGTGTACAGGCATCCAGCAGCTTCAAATACTGTTAGTACTCTTTCTCATAACACTGTAAAAAATGTAACTTAAACACTTCGAAGAATCTCAGACGATGATTAGTATTTTATAATGTACAAATTGTACATTTAATATTTATATTAAAAATTAGGTTAGGTTAGAATATATGTCAAAAAAAATGTTAATGTTCATAAAAATTAGATCAGTACTCAATCTGTTTAAAAAATATTAGATTTGTTTCATTTACAGTGTATATTCATATTTCTTAATAAATTTTATTACTTTTATTATTATTTACTATCTAATAATATACTTGACAGGTAAATTAACCGAATTTTAATGTTGCCTAGCAACGCTTATTTACTTTTCACGCACTAGTGCTTGAAAAGTGACACGGTTGTAAGAAAAATATATTATGATATACTCCAAAACATGTTAAATTTAGTATTTAAGACTTTCATATGAAGAAGAATAACATGTTAAATTTTGGCGAAAATTGATAATCCGAAAATGATACTTTACTTGAAGTTCTCATCAGATTTTCGTGAAAAAAATATTATGATATATTCCAAAACTTTTCAAATTTGGTATCTAAGACTTTTATATTAATAGGAACGACATGTTAGATTTTTTCTAAAATTGATAAAC
Source organism: Harpalus rubripes (assembly GCA_963082715.1). Taxonomy (NCBI): domain Eukaryota; kingdom Metazoa; phylum Arthropoda; class Insecta; order Coleoptera; family Carabidae; genus Harpalus; species Harpalus rubripes. The sequence goes on along the minus strand of OY720449.1, from coordinate 75,209,775 downwards.
CGGAAGTGATACTTTATTTAAAGCTCTGAACAGATTTTCGTGAAAAATATAATAGGATATATCCCAAAACTTGTCAAATTTACTATTTAAGACTTTTATATAAAGGGAAGTAACATATTAAATTTAAAATTGATAAACCGGAAGTGAGACTTTATTTAAAGCTCTGAACAGATTTTCGTGAAAAATAAATTGATACAATCCAAAACTTTTCAAATTAGGTATTTAAGACTTTTATATTAATGAGAACGACATATTAGATGTTTTCTTAAATTGATAAACTATTTTATAGGAAATCAAAAACAATTTTTTCTTGATAAAATATATCAATGATTCAAAACTTCTCAAATTTGGTATTTAAAATTCGTGTATAATATGAAACAACATTAGATTTTGATTATACCTATATGATAAACCGGAAGTGGTAGGTACTTAATTTGGAGTTCTTAACAGATTTTCGAGGAAAAACATTATAAAATATAATCCAGAATTTGGTATTACAGACTTTTCTATTTATTGGAACAACAAATTAGATTTTGTTTACAAACGATCAACTGGAAGTGAAACTTTACTTAAAGCTCATTTTTATTTGATACATGGAATTGACGGAAGGTCATGTGTTGGCCACATCAGATTTTTTTTGCAAGTAATCAGTTTCCTTTCTTATTAACTGAAAAAATTAGATAAACATACTTAGAAAAGTGACAGCAATTAGAATTTTATTATAGAAAACAGTCGAATGCGATTTAACTTTTAAGAATCTTGGTAGCCACTTTTGAATTCTATGTTCGCTTTTTGTTTTGGAAATTTTCGGGTTTTATACTATTAAAATAGAAAATAAATTTTATGACAGTTGAATATAATAAACATGTGTATAAACTGGCTTTGAATCGCGTCGTGTTCCAAACTTCCTTCTCACAAAATAAAATGTCACTTTTAACACATATAGGTATCATAAATATACTATTATTCACGAAAGATGACTATTCAAGGTCATTTGTTCGAAGAAAGAATACACATCACTTTACAGCAGTACCTTGGCAACATTTTGTATTAGAAAGAGAAATATTATTTGATCTATGTCTATTTAATTTATGTGGTGGGACAGATATACGTAAATAGTGGCATTACTTTCTAACACATTATAAATAATAAGGACGTATGTCGTAGAATTACAGATACCTAATTATCTACTACAATGCACTCTGTGCTAATATTTACCCAGTGGCGTTGCCGTTTAAATCAAATTATTATTACTTGGTTTACAGTTAAGACTACGTTTTTGAATTTTGCAAAAACATAAGTGAAGAACATAAGTCTTTCAGAAAGCCATTATTTAGAACGAAACATAATTTTTAAATAACATACTCTTATTTTTTCAGTTGAAATGTGTCCATAAATATTTCACGTCTATTCTTACGAAATGCAGTGAAGTTATCTGCGAGTAATATTATATCAGACGGCTCACAAATGACCTTGAATAGTCATCTTTCGTGAATAATAGTTTAACTATTTTGCATGCATGAACATTTTTCTTATAGGTGATTGAAAAAACAAATGAGTCAAATGGTTATTTACTTTACTATTAATTTTAGAGCTATTGTTTAAATTACAAAGTTCGAGGCGAACTTAAATGCCACTTTTGAGTATGGAAAGATTCAAAATTCTATTTCCGTAATTGCCGAAAGCATCATCATTGATTTTTTAAATGAAATGATATGCATAAATTGTTTATTTTTTGAAAGTACCTAATTAAAATTTGCTTTACAGTAAAACCAAATACTGCATTTACAAAATTACGAAATGATTAATTGGAACAACATAAAAGTGAATTCGTGCATTCACAAATAAATATTAAAATTATGTGTTTATACCTTGTTTTAGTTCCCATGACATTGAATCAATGTAATCATTTACAGATTTAGAATTTAATAGTAAACAAAATGCTAAACATTGCCTAGTCTAAACTTTAGTTTAAGGTTAACGTCATATACATATAACCAACAGTTGAAATAAATATGTGTTATTTGTTGTCAAGGATTTCTAAAGCACCGCTACCTTTATTGACCAGATATGTTTAAATAATTAAATATAATTAAATTTATTAAATGATATAAGGAAAAATAAAATTTTTGGTCCTTCGGCCCTTGGTGTGAAAACTGTACCTATAACCCTTGGTTCTTTAATAAGTATTAAGGTGCATTCACAATGAGAAAACACTACCAATGCCGATACCGATACTCTTAGCACTAATTCTACCACTAACTGATTTTGTTGCCGTTCCCTTTTGCCATTCACAAAAGGGAAAACTTATCGATGCCGTTATTACTAAACATAACCTTTCTAGTATATATATATATATATATATATATATATATATATATATATATATATATATATATATATATATATATATATATATATATAATGACGTTTTTTGTGATCTCGACTGATCAGTTAAGACAACAGTTAAATGGATAACGGTGTAGCAGTCAAGGAGATGGAATTTTTGAAATCAATACACTCTTTTAAGTTATTGCCAAGCTTTCGGAAAATAATTTATTCCTTCATCGGGGCACTATAAACAATATGACAACGATGTTATTTTACAATATTGTACAAACAATGATTACAAGTTTATTATATTTAACTTACTACTTGTCGAGGTTAAGATGAAAGCATTACAGCCATGAAAATCGGATCTTCGTTGGAAGGTCGAAATGTACTCATTTTAAATCAAAACTGTGTTGAAATTTTTTTTAAAATATTTATTTAAAATATATATATATATATATATATATATATATATATATATATATATATATATATATATATATATATATATATATATATATATATAATATAATAAACTTGTAACCATTGTTTGTACAATATTGTAAAATAACATCGTTGTCATATTGTTTATAGTGCCCCGATGAAGGAATAAATTATTTTCCGAAAGCTTGGCAATAACTTAAAAGAGTGTATTGATTTCAAAAATTCCATCTCCTTGACTGCTACACCGTTATCCATTTAACTGTTATATATATATATATATATATATATATATATATATATATATATATATATATATATATATATATATATATTTATTTATTTATTTATTTGTGTTTTAGAAAATATAAGTCGATCTTAGATAATTTTTAATCATCTTAAGTTTACTAAAAGATCTTTCGCAGGAAGCAACCGTAATGGGAATCGATTAAAAAAAATTAAAGCTATATATATACTTCGAGGTTGGGGTACGATTCTGTTAATCTACATATAGCTATAGTTACATTGGGAAGAATGGATAAAATGTACATCTTAAAACTCAAAATTGCACTTGCAATTTCTATACCATTTAATTCACTTATATTTTAGAGCTAAAATTAGCAGTTGATTGTTGCAAATCACACTCATAGCGACTAGTTTCTCACCAGAAAGAAATCCAAAATCTGTTGCTACGTTGTTAAGTTTTCCATACATCCAGTTTAAATGAAATATAAGAGCATTCAATGATTTATTTCAATTACAAAAAGTTTCACATTACCAGTCCTTTAATAAGTTGAGATGCCTTAAGCACAGTTATATTTTTTGACTGTACTACTTTATATACTTGAGTTAAAATATTATCTCAAATTGATACCGTACACAATAATTGTAGTTAATTTTCGATTTTATGTCAATTATTTCTGTAAGATCAAATTACATAGGCGCGTGCGCAGCACGAATGCGCCCTGTCCTAAATGCTGATTGCATTATTTAAATTCATTTGCGCGGTCTGTGCTAAACATAAATTCATTTAATGTAATTTTTATTATTAGATATTGCAAATAAATAATCTTCATTATTGAGTGAGGCGCTTTTATAAATAGGTAGTAAAAAATGTTCTTTGGGTCTTTTGGTTGGCGCCCCTTTAAACTTTAAACCTGAGGCAAGTGCCTCGCTCGCCACACCCTAGATCCGGCCCTGTAAATGGAAACTTATTTCACGTATTCTAGTGAGACATAAAAACTTGTATGCACCAAGAGTGTTATTAGATGATAATGCTCATCGGATGACATCTATCCCTCGGGCTGAAGGCCCTCGGGCTAGATCCTCGACGCCCTCCTGGCAATATCATCATCATCGTAACGCCCTTGGTACATAAAATATTATTAAACTTTGATAATCCCTAACAAACAGTTGTAAGACCTTTGACCCACGTTCCAATTTATTATGTTAAAGAATCCCATTGACAAATTTCTTAAGAAACATCATATAATCTACATGACTGGCATTTATTTATCTACCCCAAAAACTGTAAAAATGAAAGCATCATTCTAAAAAGAAATGCGTTTTGAATATGATTTTGAAGCTTCGTATTCTTTATGCAAATAATTTTCTATCCCATAATCTTATTTTCAAATTTCCTGCTGATGTTTGAGCCATAGATTGCAACACATGGCGCCTGTCGAAACCTGCTCACGTCAGGAAGTAACATGGCGGATTTACAAGGACCCTGTGGACATGATACCCTACATAACCTTTCGGAGAGAAATAAGGATATGATTGGACAAGCAAAGTCAGCACTATACCAATAACTTTCTTTATCCTACAGCTTTGGAAAGGAAAGTTAAATTTTTTCATATATAATATCATAAGTGGTAAATTTTTGCCGGAAAAATTTTCAGATTGTTACGAGAGCCGGTTGCCTAGCAATTTATTGAGTGACATTGACAAAAAAATCACGAGTTGTCAAACGAGTGATATTTGATCAATGTCACGAGATAAATTGGTAACAGGCTCGAGTAAAGCAATCGGAAAATTTTCCAGGATAAAATTTAACCACGAATGGTATTCGCAAGACTATTTCCAAAATAAAAATCAGGTAATCATTTATATAATTTTTTTTCTTGACAAAAATCTTGTAATTTTTAGTGTGTGTAGAGGTATTATGTTTCAGTTTGCTTTTTCAACGTTTTAAATAGATTCCTGTCCGAATCGACTCGTTTTTAATAAAAACTGATAAAACTGAAATTATACAGACTTTAGTTTGTAAACAATATATTTCTAAAACGTCAAAAAATTTTCGTTTACTCACTTACTTGTAAAAATACGAAATCTTACAGGCTTAAAGGGTGCGAAAAAAAAAAATTGTGACAGTGTTTTATCGAAGTGAAACTTAGTAACTAGGTAGAATCCTGAATTTGGATTGGTTTGTATATTTATGAGTGAAATAGTCATAATTAAAGAGAAGGCATGGAGCTTAAATTTTGTAACCAACTGAGTGGAAAATCAGATAGTAAGACGAAATTGATGAAATATTTAGATGGGGAAATATAAGCTTTAAAGAAATATATTAAAAATTACTTACGGCACAAAACATTCAGCGCTCATAAAAGAGGATGTACTTACCTGAAAAAGAATGAAACACAATTAGAAAACATAAAAAAACAACAAATACAATCATTAAACATAGGAAGAATAGCAATAAATTTAGAAACCCAAATAAGTAAACTCATTTTTTCCAAAATCTTCAAATAATCTGATGTGACTAGCACATTACCTTCCGTCAGTTCTATGTATTTTGTACAAATTTCATGAAGAAAGTTCCTTGCAAAAGACTCTATTTCTTGTACATTACCTTCTGCTAGTTGTATGTATTTTATACATACAGAAAGTTTCTAACAAAAAATCCTATAGGCGGTGTGCACAAAAGTAGTCAGCGCCGACAGCGGACAAAAATGACAAAAGTGGTTACTCATTGAAACATAACAAGGTTATGATTTATGTCAGAATAATTTTAAAATATCTATTTTATAAAATGCTTGTAATGAATGCGAATGATAGGACATCAAATATTATGTGATGCAGTGGAAGATGTAATAATTCTGATAAAATTACCGATTGAAGTATCAAATTTTATAAATTTCGTAGGATATTATGAGGAATATATGCGTAAGAAAATAACTTTTCAATAGATATCTTCTACTTACATGAATAATTCTTTTAGGTTTACATATTTTCTCCTTGTAAAAGATACATATCGTATGAATAAAATTCCAACAATGGTCGTATGATTGAAACAGTGAATTATATAAAAATGTGTTTTTTAAGTTAAAATTTGAACAAAATATAATAAAAGAAGTAGAAAATTAACTTAAAATTGTATAATACTTGCAGTTGTATCATATAGAAGGTCTATTTTTGACATAATTAGTCTATTTATTATATATTTTGTACATGTGATGTTAATGTTAAAAGTAAAACTGATTCCACTTAGAGCCTGGTATATTTTCAATGAAGAATATTCGTCAATTATTGCGAATATAAGAGAAAGATGCTAATATCATCCACTGATATCGTGATATGCAGAAACTTTCTTCTTTCCAATCATCCAAGTTTTCCAACTCTTTAATCGCAATTTTCGTGTATTCTGCATTTTATAATATTTAACTAATATTATAAATTATAATATAAAACTAATAGGTCGATTCTGTACAAAACTGTAAGTCTTACAGATCTGTAAATCTGTAAAAAGTAGACAAAAACACATCTACTCTTGTTGATTAATACAAAATTATACATAAGAGTGGCAGCTTACGTTGCGATTTTGTTCATTATTTACAGATTTACAGTTCTGTAAGATTTACAGATGTGTACAGAATCGACCCGTAAGTATGATAAAATGGTTTACAGAAATCACATATATTATGAGAAAAGTTTCTTTCACAGTACCTTCGCTGGTATTTTGACTTTTTGGATTCACATATATAATATTAAATAAATTCTTTATTCATTTCAATACACTATGACGTATAATATTCATATACAATAGCAAAAACTCAAAATAAAATTGTAAATTGTATCACTTTCTCGAAATGTCAAAATTTATTGGGTACCCAAAAACGCCAAAGTAGCCGTTAGAGGCGCTAACGCTCAAAATGTGCACATCGCCTATATTTCCAGTAATATACCACTGCCACTCCCGATACCTCTTCATTGTGAATAGCATCATATAAAATGTGTTAAATAAATAAGTAGAAAAATTATCGGCAAGAATTAGTGGCATCAGCATCGGTAATGAAACCTCATTGTGAATGAGGCTTTAATTCAATTCACTGTTCCATTTAAGCCATTCAGTAGATGGAGCTGGTAACAGCGCAAACTTGAAGTAGCCGAAATCACATTGGGTAATCTTGTCTCTTGTCTCCAATTTCAGCCAATCAGAGAGGTCTAAACTATTCCCTATGCTCTGCAATACTGAATGGCTTAAATGGAACAAGATATAATCCTTTATTTACTAGCCGTCAAATAGGTACGGACTGAAAATTAGTGCACTGTTGCCAATTCCTGAGCAATGTTGAAGAAGAGGCAACGGGGATGCATATATCGATACTTCAATATAGGATTTATACAGTATTAAGTGGGATATTGGTATGTATCAAATGAAAAAGAAACAATTTAAATATGAACAAAAATAAAATAAGTATAAAATAAAAAATTTACAAATTATAAAAAAGACATTCCAAAATAAAATGGCGAATTAAAAAGTTTAATAAATCTTAATTTTTCTAGCTCTCATATTAGAAAACTAAGGTCACTGACATCCAATTTAGTAGCAACCTTGTATAAGCAATCAGAGAAAGGTAGTCCAGGAAATCTATGATTTTACCTCAAAAAAATTGATACAATAGTTATTTGTATATCAAGGCCGCGAAATCATTTTTTAGCGTACCGAGAGAAAAACTGTCGCCGAGGCAAAATAATCTCGAGGGCGTAAAAGGATTTCGCGGACAAGGTGCACACAATATTTTTTATTTCATTCTGTGTCTAATTCCAATACTTTACGTCAACAGTTTCAGTCCGGGAAAATGCGAAAAACTGCCTTGTCCGATAAAGTGTTGCTATTGGAAACATATAATTAAACATCGCAAAAACAATTATTCAGGTTTAAGAAATCTTTTATTCAAAGCTACATTTACAATAAAAATTAACAGTTAAACTTATATATTAAAATTCAGATTAATACTACAATTTGTATTGCCTTCAATAATTACTGGAGGATAATTACTGCTAGAAGAAATGGTATTACTAAGACTAGTTTTATTAGTAACTTCTTTGTTTTGCTGCTGTAATACTTCGACAAAGTTTTCTCCGTTCAGTATCATCCTGGCAATTTTATTTTTGCTTTTTAAAGAGTCTTCTATGTATTTTTCAGCCACAGACGAACTCTTTCAAGCTCAGAGTCTTTTTAGTATTGCGAAATCAGCACCAGCATTGGCCAAAAGCGTTGCAGAAGTTCTACGAAATGAATGACCAGTATATTTGTCAGAATCTTGAAGACCCAAAAACAGTGCAATTTGTTTTGGCACCCCTCCAATTGTGTGTATTCCTACTCTTGGTACGGTACACTTTGAATTTTTATATCCCAAAAATAAGATTCTATGGTTAACATTTTTTGGTTTCAGTGACACGTATTTTATGAATAATTCCACACAGTTAATTCCGTCTACTTCGTTTATTACAGTAAAGGTTCTTCTTTGATTTGTCTTAGTGCAGGGAATTGTAATTAGGTACTAATTGCGTTTGAGTTTCCTGAATATCATCTATAGTGACATATACAATTCTTCTCTTCTGAAACCACCAGCTATTCCAAACATAGCTACAACCTGTAAATTCAAAAAACTCGTATATTTTCTTGTTTTATTTGAAATATGCTCTTACTTTTGTCAGGAGATATTTGTCAGTAAAGTTCGTGCGTTCAGAGAAAAAAACCGGCGCACAGACCAAAATTCATCCGGGCGGGTCCAACTTGTGAAAGTAGGGATGGTACGATATTGTGACAGGTAGCAGCTGTTTGAAGCGTATAGGTTACAGATATAAATATGGGCAAAGGTATTTAATCAAATGTCGTTTGTGCGAGTAATAATTATATGTATACTTGTTTATGAATATTACGTATCTTAAATAACATTTAAATATTATTCAGTTAAATGTTTATTAACAGTCAACATCTGTAAGTTGGTAGAAGCAAAACTAAAATTTCTATCCCGGTACCCGCCATTTGCGTTTCCCATGCCTGGGGTTAAGTTACAGTAAAATGACAAGTAGTGACATATAACCACAACAAAACGCTGTCCGCAATACATCATGACTTCCATCCCCGCAAATCTTCCGATCACACCAAACTATGCGTTGGCAAAGTGAATTATTTCTCTAGTCAGTATATGCTCGAATACGGCGACTATAATTCAAAATAATCAAAAACAAATGATATATCAAATATTTCCTCAAACAAAGAACGTACAAAAGTCATGGGAAACTAAAAATGCAAAGTTCATCATTTTGAAAAGCCAATAGGCTAATTTCTAATGAAAATGCAAGTATTTAGAATAATTGTTAAGCTAATTTACATAAATTATTCTCAAAATTTATATTAAGTAAGTTTACAACAAATTTTTAATGAAAGTTCCTATAGTTGGTAAAAGAAAAAAAATGTAATAGACTCTGTGGCCCAATGAATTACTTTCTCGACCAAAAAATTTACTGCAAATAAGTATATTACAATAATTGATATATGACAATTATTAAATTGCCTTCCATTTTCTTTTCTCTAAATAATTGCGTACCAAATTATTTTTATCATGTCTTTAAATTAAGTTTACTGGAGCACATGCTGTAAATTTAAAAAATTCCAAATTAAAACCTATGAACCTAACTTAATCTAAAAGTAGGTCCCTAATATAATCGATTGGTGTGATTGTGTAATTTTATTTACGATATTTACTTAAATAACAAATAAGAAAACCATCCATGCAACAATTAATAGAAAACAATTTATCATACATAAAATCAGAACTTACTACTTCCTTTTAATAATTTGTACAAAATTTTATTTATTAAGAAAATTATAAATCGATAAATATTTTTTTATATTTTGAGAAATTACGTATTACGAAAATGTAAAAAAAGATGACAGGTATAATATCTCAAGTTCTCGTAAACATTTCAAATACAAGTTGTATGATACAAAGTTAGAATTGACTTTGATCGGAAGACATGTACCAATACCAATAAAATAAAAAAATTGGTGATCAAAGGTAAATTCACCGCGCTCCTTTTTTAATATAGTGATATTTGAAATGTTATATTTAAAACCCTGCCAGCAATCTATTTTATTTATTTTTATGTCATACTTCAGCAGAAATATTCAAATATTTTAATTCGCATTTTCCGCTTGAACAGTTGTAATTTAAGGAGAAAAAACATATATAATATCTAGAGCCCGAATATTTATTTCGCTGACTGTCAATTTCGTATAGTCGAGATCAATAATCTCTTCATTGTAAAAAGCTGATTTTAACATTAGAGATGCAGAAGACAAAATTTAAGAAAAAATACGAAATTGTGCAAGGACAAGCTAAACAAAGTTCATTGACTTCATGCAAGTTCTGACTTACGCCGCTAAACAACAGCAAAAAGAGTGATTTTGTGTGCTTATAATTATGACAATTGAAAAAAATCTGATGTGGCCTGCACATTATCTTCCCTCAGTACTATATATTTTGTACAATTTCCATACAGAAAGTTTCTTAGAAATGATTCTATATTTGCAGTAAAATTATAACACAAACATACTATGTCATTCGCACTTGACACTGACATCTGTCTGTCAGAATTTTTACCTTACCTTCCGTCAACTTTAGGTAAGGTCTTTGGTCAAAAAATTCGATAATGAGTTTTTAATGAATAAGCATGTTTTAGGGTCCCTAGAATACGATTTTACTATTTTTGCGATGATGTCTGTCTGTATGTATGGATGTATGTTTGTGTATGTGTGTGTGTGTGTGTGTGTGTGTGTGTGTGTGTGTGTGTGTGTGTGACGATTTTTTCGGATCGCATAACTCCAATACCACCTTTCCAAAAATTATAATTTTTGCGTATTCCTCTTCTTTAGACCCATATGAAGAACTGGTTAGATTTTAATTGGTCGGCCGAAAGTACCCTAATTTGAAGATTTTAACAGTTTTTCTTTAAAAATGCTGTTAAATATCACTTTTTACATTTAATGTTATTATAAATATTTAAAAATATTTTATTCTCTATACGATTTGATTACATTTTATACTTCAAATTCAATGGATATAGAGTCAAAAAATTACAAAGAAATTAAATATCACAAAGCAGCCAGCTGTGCTATAAACATGGAAACATCTACTACATTAAGAAAATTCTGATTGACAAATGTCAATTTCAAAGTGCAATTTACATAATATGTTTGAGTTAATTTTACTGGAGATATAAAGAATTTTGCAAGAAACTTTCTGTATGGAATTTGTACAAAATACATAGAACTGACTGAAGTAAATGTACTGGAAATATAGAATCATTTGCAAAAAAAAATTATGTGTCGAATTTGTACAAAATACATAGAACTGACGGAAGGTAATGTGCTGGCCATATCAGATTTTTTTAATTATATTAGATGTTTCCAATGTTATTGCATATCTGACTCCTATATGAAATTTAATATCTTTATAATTTTTTAACTCAATATCCATTGAATATTAAATATAAAATGTAATCAAATCGTATAGAGAATAAAATATTCTTTAATATTTATAATAACATTAAATGTGAAAAAATTATATTTAACACCGTTTTTTCAAGAAAAACTGTTAAAATCTTCAAATGAGGGTACTTCCGGTCGGCCAGTTCCAAAATCTAATCAGCTCTTCATATGGATGTAATGAAGAGGAATACGAAAGAATTATAATTTTTAGAATTGTAATGTTGGAGTTATCGACGCAGAAAAAATCATGAATGAAAGCGCAGAGCGCAGAAAAAATCGTCACGCACGCACGCATGCATGCATGCATATACACTACAGACATGCAGACATCATCGCAAAAATAGTAAAATCGTATTCTAGGGACTCTAAAACGTGCTTATTCATTAAAAACTCACCATAAAAATTTTTGACCAAAAATATTACTTTCCTTACCTAAAAGTATGACGGAAGGTAAAAAGGTGGGTACATCGTAAATTATAAATTATTAGCCAAATCTTCCATGCTATTGATAGATATTTTTTAAGATCTGCTTCTTTTTTTAATGGAAACTTTTTAATAGCTGCTTTAAGAAGATCTAGTCGAGATTTTGTAAGGTCTTCCCTGGTGGTGATACCGGAGTCTTTTCGCACTGAAAACTGTTTGACGGTGACAATAACTAACAAACTTTACTATTACAGGTATATATCAATATTTAATTTTCTTTTAAATAAGTTCACCGCACTTTCATCAATATTTTCTTTCCGCGTTCAACTTTTCTTCATACACTTTTTACACAGCACAAGTTGTAGTTGATATTTGCAAACGTACCTGCCTCGACTTAATAATATTTTATTTGAATTTTAAGAAATACAGAACAAAGAATTTGATATTACACGAAATTTTCACAAAAAACAGGTATATTAACTAGCGGGATTTTGAAAAAGTACCGCTACATCGTTTTCCCAAATTTTGCTAATCCTCCCTTGACGCATAGGCTCGTAAATACCATGCTGTTTTGCGGTGTACCCTGTCAATACGAAGGCAGACAGATTTGCAAATATAGTGAAACACACCATACACTTACAATAAATGTCGTATTGTCACCCATTTTCATTAACGCTTCACTCTGATCAGGTAAGGTAAGGAAGGTATTGTTTTTGGTCAAAAAACGATAGTGAGTACTTAATGAATAAGCACGTTTTAGTGTCTCTAGAATCTTACTATTTTTGCGATGATGTCTGTATGTTTGTGTGTATGTGTGTGTGTAACGATTTTTTCTTTGACGATAACTTCAACACCACATGTCTAGAAATTATAATTCTTTCGTATTCCTCTTCGTTAGATTCATATGAAGTGCTGATTACATTTTGGTTATAATTGGTCGACCGGAAGTATCCTCATTTGAAGATTTTAACAGTTTTTCTTGAAAAAACGGTGTTAAATATAATTTTTTCACATTTAATGTTATTATATAAATATTGAAGAATATTTTATTCTCTATACGATATGATTACATTTTATATTTCATATCAATGGATATTGAGTTAAAAAATTATAAAGATATTAAATTTCATAAAGGAGCCAGCTATACAATAACATTGGAAACAGCTAAAATAATTAAAAAATCTGATGTGGCCAGCACATTACCTTCCGTCAGTTTTAAGTATTTTGTACAAATTCCACACAGAAAGTTTTTTTGAAAATGATTCCATATTTCTAGTACATTAACTTCAGTCAGCTCTATGTATTTTGTACAAATTCCATACAGAAAGTCTCTTGTTCTTGCCTAAAACGTGCTTATTGATTAAAAAGTCATCTTCTAATTTTTTGACCAAAGACAATACCTTCCTTACGTAAAGGTGACGGAAGGTAAAAATGTAAAAAAAAGTTTTGTATGTAACTTTTAATTACAAATTTACACTCTCCGGTTTTTGCCGTAAAATGAACTCGGGAACAGGAAATTGCATAAAACTATTATCCCATGTTAAATCCCTAAACACAAACTATACGCGACCAATATATAACCAGCAATTCACAGGCCGTCTTGCCAACGTGATAAAAAATAAGCTTAATTTAAAACGAATAACGCACAAAATTCATAAATTCTCATTAATTTTGGATTAAACCTCGTATCTATATTTATGAATTCAATAATAGACGCAATGATTTGTTGTCTTATTTGTTGTTTACATCAATGGTATATGGTCTTTCGAGTTGGCGGACCAAGTTCAAAATATGTGCGGAATAACCTTCGTATCATTGCCATTGTCACTTAGTTTATTTTTGCTTGATGCACGAAAGCAAAACAACTTTTGTTATGAAATAAGCTTTTCAACCTAGTGACACACAATTATGAAACATATTCCCGGAACTTGCGAGCTTTGCTAATAAAATTATGTAGTCTATGCCGTTTATTTTATAATTACAATTTGAAATTGTGTCTTTTATTTTGAAATATATAAGTGTAGGTAGTATATATGAAAGTAATTTTAATAGAATTTTGTTTATTTTTAAGTTATAATAAATTTAATTTAAACTTTGTATTTATTGGAAAAAACCTTCTTTTTGATGTTTTAAACACGCATCTATTTCAAAGTGAAAATTAATTACAATCCTTCGCTCTAATTTAATTTATGTACTCGTATGTTCATCAGATTATTTCCACTCGTGCCTGACATAAACTAATGTAGTTTCCATTGAATATGTACCTTTTTTACCTCCCGCTATCCTTGGTAGGGGAGGTATAGGGATCGTGCTAAAAATCGCATATCGAGATTTTGCCAAATGACCACATTTTACTATCATTCAGAAAATTTTGAAACATTGTATTTCTACTTTGTTCTAATATGGGAAGAAGCCATTAGATTTTGGTGTAAATCATATAACCGGAAATGGTAGGTACTTTACTTGAAACTCATATAGTTTTTCTTCGAAAAATACCGTCAAATGTAATTTTTTTGAGATTTGTATTATAAAAAATAAAGATTATTAAATTTTCTACAGATTTGCATAAATGCTATTTTTATTTATTTTATGGATAAATTTATAAAATTATCTATAATTTAAATGCCGGATCTTACGCTTTAAACAAGCAAAACTCCTTGGTTACACTGTTCATGTCATTGTCAAAGAACTAATCATTTCAAATTAATAATAGTAACGTTTTAAAAATAAAAAAGGGAATAACCATAGTTATATGGAACGGATCTTAATACAGTTTCCAGCATAACTAAATATATATGTATATAGCAGCCATACGTCATAAATATAATATTAAACATCGTTTACGATCACTTGAGCTTCACGTTATTGATTTCTGAACCGCAAAATAACTAGTAATCGTATATTTATCTCTATCTCACTTATGGTTTCCTTCATTCTTTCTTCAATAGGTATGCCCAATAGCTTCATTTATGTCTTACTAACACATTTAGTGCCCTTATGGCTCACCCTGTTTACGTTAACTGTTGCGAAGTTTCATTTTGGACTAAAAATGTGAAATATCTGAAATTTAGGTTTCACATTTTCATTTTATATGTGTCAATGTCATTGTTATGTTTATAATTTATTGGTGATATTTACCTTTTCTTAAAACGATTTTCGTTCTTCGGTAAGTATAATCTTAGAAATAATCGGAAAAAGGAGTAGTATTTTAGTTTAAGAATGAAGCTCACAATTGTTAAAAATATTTAATTATGATTATTCTGTTTCATATTTAGTTCAAATAAATTAATATTGTACAATTTTTCAAATTTATGTCACCTTTTGCTGATGATGAGCGGATATTCGCCCGAAACGTTCATTTTTATATAATTTGAAATAAACGAAGAATAAATGAAATAGGAACCTAGAGGCCTTTACTTATTTTAATTACATCTAAAATCTGTTATGATTCATAACACCAGTAGTTTGTTCAATAGTTTTTTGGTATCAGAAAATTAAGATGTTAGTAATAAATATTATTATTTGAATAACTCTTATTAATGATATATCTAGAATGCAATGATAAACAGAAGAATTATTTTGGCGTATATCAATACAAGAAATATTCAAGTTTTTGTTCTTTACTTATCTTGTTTATTGTTTTAAAATAAAGTAAACCGTGTTACGATACACGTATACGGACGTTGTCTGTTATCTATTTGTATTAATTAGTCTCATATGTATTTTCATTTTATTTTCATTTTGTTGACTGTTGTTGTAATATACATTACCGTGCAGATACAGTTATTAGTTAGTTACCAGCCAACTTTTGTATATGTAAACAAAGGTTTAATATCTTGAAATAATATTATTAAACTAATATTACGTTTTTTTTTTCAAACCAAATTAATACATAGGAATTTTATTGAGAGAAAGGATTTATAATATTTTATTTAATGATTATTAATAACAAAAAAATAATAAAATTTACACTGTATATTTAAAGTACATATTACTCAATAAGTAATGATTAAGTTAGATTGACGTTTGTAAATAATTTTTTATATTTTGCGTTCATAATGAAGTCATTACGATACGCAATTGCGTATCGTAATGACCTTCACTTCGATACGCAATTTTTTGTTTTGGTACTAGATCACGTTTCTTCAACCCATTTTTACCTAATTTATTTTTAGTTAATTGACAATTCATTTTAATAATATAATGTCGAAATTATTATTATTTTTTATTTAGGGAAGATTATTTACATGAAAATGTACAAATGGTTACAAATATAATCACAAATTGAGTAAGTAAATGTTAATATAATGTTCGAATTAGTCCACATAGATGGACCTAGTAGTACTAAAAATTTGTAGATTGAAGCTTTGAACGATAGAAAATTATTTTTAATTAATTTTAAAGCAAGTTTTAGTTCAAATATAAGAAAATATAAAAAATTTCTGTACACTGAGGCTGAAAGGGTTAAATTGTCAAACGTCAAACCTGGAAGATATGAAATTTCAATATAACCTCAAAATTTCTTTTAGTTTGTAGAAGGCGCAAAATATAAAAAATAGTATAAAGAACTCATTTTATAACACTTTCTTTCGCACTTGTCAATTAGAAAACTCGCTAACGCTCGTTTTCTAAATTTTGACGCGTGCGAAAAAAACATGTCTTATAAAACACGTTCTTTAATATACTATATTAAAACCAGAAAAAAAAATAAAAGAAAACTAATGCTACTAATGAATCGAAATTTTGATATTGTGAAGAAACAAAAAAACATAATGAAAAGTTAAAAATAGTTTTGTATGCAACTTTTAATAAGACCCTTAGCGCAAAGCTTAGCGTAGATGGCAGCAGGCGGGTATTCTCCTAAGTACTGGAAAATTGAGATGTCCGATCAAGGTCATCTACGAATTGTATTAATTAAGATTTTGTTCTGTCAGATTCAGTAGTGTATATATATATATATATATATATATATATATATATATATATATATATATATATATATATATATATATATATATATATATATATTACAGTAAAAACATTCAAAATTCAAAACTAGGTCAACTGATAAGTTTATTAGTAAATGTAAAAACAAATATGTGAAAATAAAATACTGAGTCAGTGTCAGTGACACTGCCAGAAAATAATGTTATTTGTACGGTTATGAATCAAGGTAATATCTGAATTAATAAATAAATTTACTACGGATCATATATACTCCTTATAGATGGCCGACGACGATTATAACAATTGAGACAATGTTGCACGTATCGCCATCTGGAACTTGGAAGAAAAACTAATTGTGAAGTAGGCAACCTGGTGTGTATATCGGCAATATCAAGAAGGAATAGCGACCAGCAATACTTTGGAATACACTTAAAAATTTTAAAGTAGAAAAACGTTAAAATAAAATATGACCAAAAAAATATATTTTCTTATTTACGTTACAGCGAAAGTATTGTCAACAACAAACATCGTTTTAAAATGGAATGTCCTAACTTGGTCGAAACAATATAAATTTTTAAATGACAAGCGTGTTATACCCATCCTTATCGCACACGCTTCTTGTGAGAGAGATAAATATATGCCAATTTGTTAATTCGTTCATGATATAGATGATCTTGATCAGACATCTTTCAATACTGTACGTATTACAATGTACAGACGTTTGTAATATACGAATATACATGTATTATTGTGTGTAATCAAGACATCATGGTTGTGACACAATATATAAACACAAAATGGGCCCTATTCTGTAACTAGGTGGTTAATTTTTAACCACTGGTTAAAATTTTTATCCAATAGATATTGATTTGACAACTAAAAATCTCTTTTTTGGTTGTGTCAACATATTTGATTGGTTAAAAAAATTAACCAGTCGTTAAAAATTAACCACCGAGTTACAGAATAGGGCCCAATATAGAATAATAAAAAATAATATACAAGGTGCAATAAGACAAATGTTTTTAAAAAATACGTAGTCTAATTTTATTATTTTAATTTTAATTAATGGTTATGTTTGACGCTCATTTGAAGGTTAAAGGAACTAGTTGACTAGCGAACCCATCGGGAAAAATATTCCCATTCTGTACAACTATGCAGACTACAGTTTTTTCCGTAAATTGAACAGGAGAACAGGAAATTGCATATAACTTCAGCTCTAACCGGCACCACTCGGTATAAAGTGCAATAAATTGGTGTAAATATTGGAAAAGGCTTTCGACAAGGAAACCAAGAGTTAACGAATGGCACAAACGTTTTCAAAAGGGTCGTAGACATTGAAGATGACAAGAGAATCGGACGTCTCAACACATTAACTACCGATGAAAATTTGGTAAAAATTAAAGATAAGTAATATTGTGCGTAATAATCTCTGACTCACAAGGAGTATGCATTGCCTTCAAATTATGCGTTGTTTGCGTAATGCATTTCTAAGAAAACTAAAAAATTGTGAACAAACAATTCTTGGATTTTGCACCACGACAACGCACTGGTTCACAGTTCAGTATATATCGTTATTTTTTGGCAAAAAATAACACCGTTGAGATGTTCTAGTCACCGTATGAAGGACGACCTTTAACAAACATAAAAGAGATAAAGGTAAAATCGATGAAGGAGTTGAATGATCTCCCACAAAGTGCATTCCAAAAACGTTTTGAAGATTGAAAACAACGTTGGCGTAAGTTCAATAGGACGTAGACGAGTTCGACCATTTCAATTACAAACAGTAACAGAAACCTTTACCTAACGCACAGAAGCATTACGGCTCAAATTTGTTTACGGTTACCTGGGTTTCGTGGACGAACTCGTATACACCGGTTCAATTTATCTAATGAGAATAATTTGAAAGAGACATGGGTGATATGAATAAAATTGAGTATATACTTTATACTCCAAAAATGCAAGTAGATACTTCGTTTCGTAAGAATAAAAATATAGAAGTAGATACTCCTTTGAGTATCTACTCCCTGTATACAAAACAGTTAAGTATCAACTCAAGTTTGGTATGAATAAAAAATAGTACCTACTACCAGGATGAAGTATATACTTGGAAAAATTGGAGTTTGCTAGCGACCAGACTCAGACTGTTCGCAGAGGCCTTTTGAAATTCTTCAATTAAACTAAATGACGGAATTAATGATAATGTTACGAGCACGAAAACGTACTCCTAGGAGGAGAGGAGTACTATTTCTCACGATTTAAATAAATTAATAAATAAATACATCATCACGGTATATTACCCTTTGCTGGGTGTGCCACGATTTCAAGGCGTTACACCGATTTTCCGAAGAAAATGTTAAGTTCATTACAATACATTTTTGGGCGAATAAAAGGGAGAAAGAAGAGGTGGTGCCGTATCTAATATGGGCTAAATGAAAATTGTCCAGTTTTCCTCATATATTTTATTTAAAGATTCCAAAGCAGAATTTCTATTTTTTTTTTTGTTTCCAAAGTTTGCGATTTTGAAAAATAAAGCATTATTGCAAACCATTACGTCACTATTTTCCGCACTTTTCTCATCCTCATCACCATTACGGTCACTAATCACTTTAATTAAATTGAAGACGCCAAGTAGTCTGTCAGATTTGTTTAAAATATTTTGACGTGTAGGCAATTGTCAAGAAAGTCAACGCTAGCTGTAGACCTGTACATGCTGTACATATGAGCATCTTCTTCATTTATATAAGAGCATCTACTCATTGAGTCTACATCACTTTTATTCATATAAATTGGAGTAAAACCTCACATTTCATGCTCATACTTTTGAGTACATACTCAGAGCACATATTCATTTTTATTCATATTACCCATTATTGTATAATCACTTTTTGAAAGAATCATTTGTTTTTACCTCCCGCTATCCTTGGTAAGGGAAGTATAGGGATCGGGTTAAAAATCGAATATCGAGATTTTGGTAAATGACCACATTTTAAGATCCCTAGAATCCAATTTTAACATTTTCACGATGATGTCTGTGTGTATGTAGGTATGTGTGTTTGTGTGAATATGTGTGTGTTTATGGATTCATTACTATAACTCAAATACTATCAGTCAGAAAATTTTTAAACCTTGTATTTCTACCTTATTCTAATATGGAAAGAAGCCATTTGATTTTACTATAAATCAGATAACCGGAAACTTTACTTGAAGCTCAAAATAGTTTTTTACTAAAGTATTATGAAATGTTTATTGCTAGGATACGGTAACAACCAGTGCATTATATGAGGGCATAATTGTTCATTATGCTTCCATTATAATCCGAACATCG
Source organism: Harpalus rubripes (assembly GCA_963082715.1). NCBI lineage: Eukaryota > Metazoa > Arthropoda > Insecta > Coleoptera > Carabidae > Harpalus > Harpalus rubripes. Next base: position 75,189,523 of record OY720449.1, on the reverse strand, counting down.
TTTATGGACATTATATGAGATATAATATGAACGGTATATAATAAAAATTATTTTCTTTTTAATTATAATTCATTAAAATTAACACATTAATTGATTACAACAATTAATATAATAAGAAAACAGCTTTGAAAGCACAACACAGAAATCATTTTTAATTTAATTATAATACGTAAAATTGATTATGAAAAGGACCTTAAAAAGCAATTTACTTTCACCAGACATATACTTAAATAGTAAGTACGTCAAATTGCAGACTGCAATGTTTCGTACTGATTTTGACGGATGACGCATCACTATTTTTATGGGGATGATATTTATCCACGTTTGAATTAATTTTTGATTTTATTTACCGTCACATGTGACACATCTAAAGCAGTACAAAGAGTACAAACTCTTTAAAATGTAATAATATTCAGAAATAAGTGCATAAGAAATAAAGAACTGAGATCTTTCATGTGAAAACGAACCTCAAAATATAATACTTACATCTTCTACAGACGAGAATGGAATAATTAGGGGAATATTTATGCGTTTCTCTTCTTCAATGTATGCAAAAGCATTTAAAATAATTTCTTGCACCGTTTCGATAAAATATCATCCGAAACTTAAAATTCACCCATTCCATCTCCAATGATATATAACGTTGAGGTTTTAAAAATAAATAAATGTTGATAATAAACAAAACAATTAAACAACATCCTTAGCAACGCCAAAGCTTAAGTATTACTGTAATCAAAATTATTATAAATGAAAACTTATTTCACATATTCTAGTGAGACATAAAATCTTGTATGCACCACGAGCGTTACTAGATGATAATGCCCATCGAACGAGATCCTTGTCGCCCTCCTGGCATTATTATCATCGTAACGCCCTTGGTACATAAAATACTATTAATGCCCGGTTGCACCGCTGACACTTAAATTTTAAGTGTTCCTTAAATAGACAGAATTGAATCGAAACAAAAATTGAATATTGCTGTCAAAATTTCGATCTGATTTTTTTTTGTTTAAACCTGGCTTAAAATTTAAAGGTTAGCGGTACAACTGGGCATAAACGTTATTTTTTCGCAATTTATATTATTATGAAAATTAAAGATTATTAAAATTTTTCAGGTTTGCATTAATACTTTTTCTATATATTTTATGGATAAATTTATAAAAAAATATATATAATTTAAATCCCAGAGCCTACATTTTAAAAACAAAAATCCTTGGTTTACACAGTTTAGGTCTCAAATGGATGTAACTGTCAGATACTGTCACTGTCAAAATACGAATCATTTCAAATTAATAGTGGAAACGTTTAAAAAAGAAAATAGCAAATTGAACAATAGTTATTTGGCAAAGAACTAAATATAGTTTCCAGCATGAGTAAATATAAGTATCTATGTATTTAAATTAATAAAAAAAATAACTGCGGGAGGTATTGTGTTGGCCACATCAGATTTTTTTATTTCATTTTATGATTCTTCGAGTGATGATGTAGGATAGGTACTCAAAAACATATATTTTGATATAAGATTTTAAAACTAATATTTGTCACTGACACGATTCACAAGACTTCAGTCTTTGAACCAACCTGATACACTCAACCAGAACCACAAAAGCTCATCAGTGTGGTGCACTGAAGCCTCTAGGAGCAATGAACAGGTTCAAGGGTTGAATGGACGGATGACAAATGACAGATGATATGATGACTGCAGAGGGAACTAACCATATGCAGAGCCATCTATTGAGAAAACCGTGAACTTTACAAGCAATAAATAATAAATAACGTACAAAGTAGAATGGGGACCGGTACTAAAAAAAGTTGTATATGTTTTGACATATTATGAAAATATGACTAATTTTCAATGATTTTGTATCAAAATATTTTTAAAATATTAAACTTTTCATTCATAATTTTAATAAAAACGATTAGCACTATTATAACGATATGACATCACAAGTGTATTTTTGTATCAGTATACCAAGCGAAAAGAATATAATTTTATATTATTCATAACTTTAATCATTTTTATTAAAATAAATCATATTTATTTAAAATCTTTATAACAGATTTTTCTTTTGACAAGGTATAACTGGTACAACTAAGTTTTCTGAAAGTGACAGCTGTCTCTTGACATCAATTTTTGGCAGAAATAATGACATTGACAGATAAAAACAACTTTAGTCAGTAGGCGAAGTAAAATTGCAGATATGACGTCACACAAAATTAATTAAATTATAAAAAATTATATGTCAAAACTATACACATTTGGAAAGAGTAACAAACGCTAAAATTCATTATTTTATAAAATCTTTCAGTAAAAAATAAATTGAAAAATGAGTACCGGACCCCCTTACGTCACTTGATAATACTTATAGTTTCGCCAAATGAGGTTTATTCAAAGATAGAAATCTTGTGAAATGTGTAAAGTATGATTTTTAAAATATTATATTAGAATAGTTTCACCAAGTGTCGTAATTCTACTTTGTACATTTAATATATTTTGATATTTAAATATGTTTAATAAATATACCATATATTAAAAAAAAATATAGTGGCTTTTTATTTATTGAAATTTCGTTATTATACTTTTATTGTCGCATTCGTGTAATTTACAGAACAAGAAATCTATTACAAAGCATTAGAGTTTTTTACAATTGATCTAATCTAATTAATTAACACAGGATATTGGCCTTCGAAAAAAATTTGAAGGTTAATACAGGAAATTTTTGTGTTCCAGCAAAAAGAATATATATCTACATACAGTAAAATTTTTGGAAGATGTCAAATTAAGGTCATCTGTATCATGAACGAATTAACAAATTGGCATATATTTATCTCTCGGACAAGAAGCGTGTGCGATAAGGATGGATATAACACGCTTGTCTTTCAAAAATTCATATTGTTTCGTGTAAAACGAGGAGGGCTGCCGAAGATGATGATGATACTACTTTTTACTGTTTTCCCCGACGATGACACACTTTATTCTAACTGGTGGACGCTTGGATGGTTGGCGTCCACGACTACTTGATATTTACTGATTAACTAAAGTTTTATTTACATGATTATTAACTAAACATAACTAACACAACTAAGCAATTACTAACATGTTACACTCCGTAACCCGGTGGGCGGGCGTTTATCGCGCGCCCCAAAACTAAAACACACTACATGTCCAAAACAACAAACGTCTTCACAACCCGACGAACTAATCTAGACTCTTTAAAACAAAGCGCTATCTTGAAGACAGGATTATCTTACGGGTACAGGGTGCATAGGCTAGGGCATTCAAAGTCACGCACGCATGCATAATAATTTCTAGACTTAATGATCAACAAATAAATATCGTGACTATCATAATAAGAATTTCTAAACTGAATTTCGACATTTATAACTTAAATAGATAAACAGAGTTAAAATATGATTATTGAAACTAAAATTTAGAAAATTTTATAAAAAGTTATGTATGTTATTTCTCTTACCCCCGTCTTATCACAATATTAGGTAAGATATGTTACCAGTTATCCAAACCAAGTATTTAAAAGAATAATGCTTTATTAATATGTTTATTTCATAAATTGTTGATATTTTTAAAATTCTTAGATAATATATATTTTTTTTTTTGCTATAAAACGTTAGGATGGCTTTGCCGCCCCTATGCTTGGCCGCCTATGTTCTGGACACAAAATGAACACCCGCTAGGATCTGGCCTGCGTGTCGTTCGCTGAGTTTGAATTTGAATGAATAAAATCTTAATTCATACAATTCGTAGATGACCTTGATAGGACATCTTTCAAAATTTTTACTGTATTCTCTTTGGTACCAGTCAATTATGTTAATTTAGCATTGGCTATAATTTTTAAATCTTGTTTTACTCAATTTATTAATCTGCTTACTATTAATTGTATTAATGTTTTAACTTATATAACTGTTTTAGATTAATTTACTTTTCGTAAATAATGGTTGAAATACATCTGCATCGTATACGTTAGGCGTCTAAACTTCTAGTTACAGACTTTATTTTACTGTCAGCATTACCATCAATTTTATATCGAAATGAATAGTTTAACAACTAATATTAAAATTATGTTTATTTCTCTGTTAAATATTTGTTATTTATTGCTACATTAAGTTGTATTAATAAGTATATTATTTAATGAGCATATAATGTAGGCCATATTACACGAGGATGAAGTTTAGAATACGAGCCGTAGGCGAGTGTTGTAATCAGCCGAGAGTAATATAGCCATTACATGCGAAACAAATCTTGGGTGGATATGTCACAGACGTTGACGTATCACCGGAAACTGCAATGATATATGTGCCAAATAGCAGATGTTGATGTCATATGACGATATGAGTAACTGATTTCTTTATTAATAAGTTGAATTAAGAGTATATTTTTAATTTATCAATCAATATTTACCTACCAACGTTTATAAAAGTATCAATAATGTAATATAATACCAAAAAAAAATAAAAAAATTACTGTGGTATATTTCATATTCCACTAGTGTAATATGGGTGGTCTTTTATATCTGAATACACGCAAAATGTACTATATTATAACAGTTGTAGACTTGTAGATAAATATATTTTTTCTACTCCCATGCGTGAAGTACCTTACGGATCAATTTTTATGTGTATATATTTATAGGTCTTGTCAAGATATACCGTTATGAACTGACTTACTAATTGCGGTGTACCGTTTTCCCAGCTGGTAATTTCGTTGCCTGAGTGGTAAAGGTGGAATTATCGAAATTTTGCCATTTGCAAAAAACATCTATATTATCTATTTTACGAGAAAAAATCTGATGTGGCCAGCACATTACCTTCCGTCAGTTATATGAGGCATTTACGAATATTCTACCGGTGAACTGTTACCGGCAAACAGCTGTTTATCAGGTTATAGCTACTGGAATCGATATTTTAAGAATGCAAGTAGTAAACAGGGGTAGATCCATAACCTATAAAAAATTTGAAACAGGTTAGAAATTTAATGTAGTTAACAAACTGAGCAAAGTCCTATTTTGAACACATTTCCAGTATAGTTTTTTATACAGTTTTTTTTTTGAGATTATAGATTCTTCATGAATCCGGTAGATACTGTACAATTTTCGAACACGGCTACTTTTTACCACTCGTGTTTTCGTACACAGTCGGTAGATGCGGTATCTACAGGTATAATTTTCCTTGAAAGTTCCTTGCAAAAGATTCTAAATTTCTTATATATATACATCACCTTTCGACAGTTGTAAAATTATAACACAAATAAATATACTACGAATATGTCAATTGACACTGACGTCTTTCAATCAGAATTTTCTCAATATATAGTGGCTCTTTCTAGCATAGCTAGCTAATTTATGAAATTTAATTTTCTTTATAATTTTATAACTCTATATCCACTTAATATGAAGTATAAAATGCAGTCAAATCGTATACAGAATACAATGTTCTTTAATATTTATAATAACATTAAATGATACACGTTGGCAAGAGCTATACCTATGTCGACTTGGTGGCCGAGCGGCTTAACGCACATATCCTAGCTCGCAGTGATGTCACTCGAATCATGTCCTATACGGTCTACGGTCGATTCCCGGCGTCCCACTATGTGTGATTTGACATAAACAATAAATACTAAATACCGCTACTTGTATTTATCACACTCGGATGCTATTATAAGCTAACCATTTATAAATCTTAAATAAATGTAGCAATGACTGAAATCCAATCGGTAGTACGACCGTGGTAAATCACTGCGGCTCGGTGAGTCCGACAACATCTGTAAACAACCCTACATAGAGCTAGAAATATTTATATTTTTAAAAGTAATATATTTATTGTTTAAATACCTTACGGTCTAATTCCTATTCCTATAATACTGATATAATTTATTTTTCACAGTTCCACATTGCCATCTGGATTAATAATAATCAATGCCTAAATACTAAATATCGCACAAATTAAAAATCCTTAACTGCACTAGTGCAAATCGCCAATGACTACGTTTATCTCGTTTCAAGCTGCTTAAATTTAGTAAATCCCTTTTCAATCTTCGAAATAAACGATCGAGATTAATATTTTAAGCCACTTGAAAACGTCAAGTCCAACATATAAAATAAAAGGCTTGGACTTATGACGCGTCTTGACTTCTGTCGAAATAAACAGTTACTTAGTTTACATGCAGTTTTTAAAACTGTTTTAAAAACTTTTTAGTTTTATACAGTATCAAAACGGTTTTTATGCCGTTTTCGAAACTAAAAACGTTTTTAAAACAGTTTAAATGAAGCTTCAAATAATGGAACTACGCATGCGCACATCCGCAATATGTTGGAGTGTTAATTAATTAATATCATTTGTTGGTTATTTTACCACATTTTATAAAAGTCACGACATGAAACATAATAAAATTGTCCAAAAGCGAAATATTTGGAGTGATAAACAAACAAATATTTTTTTAATGTTTTTGAAAGAGAAGTCAAATATCATGATAATTTTTAGATTTTGTGGTTACACATTCAGCATGAAATTATATCATATACCTTTCCCTGTCTGTCTGCATAATCTAGTATTTAACTATCTTTTTTTAGTGGATACGAATTTAAAGAAGATTGAAAATTAGTCTATCCTAATTTCTATCCGCTGAGATAAAATATTATTTTCAAGTCATAATATACTTGAAGCCGTTTGAATTGTCGAAATAAACGTAGTCAATAAAACAAGAACATGCTCGACATAAAAGTTGTGGGAATTCTTCATTATAAAAGTGTATTTATCATTTTGATTGACTGTATGTGATATAAACACAGTTAAAAAATTCAAACAAACTGTAGCATTTGCAAATATTTTTAAAACGTTTCAATTTGTTATCTGCAAGTGATTTTCGAATTTGCCTTCTCTTGACACATATTGACATATGTTTAACATTGTTTGGTAAACATTCATAATTATATATTTGTTTATCTACTGAAATTTAAAACTGTGTTCACAATAAAAAACTATTTGTCTTTTCAATAAACATGGATGAAATTATATATCAACAGACAAGGTTTTACTTTTGTCATATGTGTCATTAGACATTTTATCTAATAGAAAGATTGTATTTGTTCCTTAATTTATTACTTGTTTAGTGCTACTTCAATTGAGTAGACATTTGTAGGTAAATATATTATTAATTTAAGAGTAAATAATACCTTTGGCGATTGGTATTGCAAATGGCAGCTACATTTGTCAACTTGTTTTGTTTCCATAACTGATTACTAACAGTAATCTCTGTAATGAAAAAAATTGAAGCTCGCGGCTTTTCCTCGTCACAAAAAGTTAATGTGTAGAAATAAGCAGGATACGTCATGTTGTGGGACTGTCGTGATGTAGTCTTAAACAGATTATCTACCAGCGTCGGATTATCAGATACGCTAGGTATATTAAGCTATGTAGGGGGCGACAATAACAACACATATCATCAGCAACCTGAGGCACATTTATCAAATTTGATTATATTGGAGCTAAAAAAAAGTCATCAGTCTAGGGCACACGAAGACCTGAGAACATCACCAGCAAAAGCACTTCTGCTTGCAAAATTAGTTGAAAGGAAAACGTCGTGGTGCGATCGGCATCCGTATTCTAGTCATCTGGCCGACAATGCACCCGCCCATTTTGCTCAAGCATTTGTTGCGGAAGTCGACAGGTGTGGCTATGAGATTTTGTCCCAACCTTCTTATTCCCCTGATCTCGCACTTCTTCGGGATTGGCGATTTGACGACACAGATGATGTCATTCTGGAAGTGAACCAGTGGTTTTCGAGGCAATCGCAAGACTTCTACAATAATAGATTGCGTAAAATCAAGAAATGCTGGCAGATATGCATGGCTCTGCATGGTGAATATATGAAGAAGTCTCGTACTAAGCTGTTTGAATACTGTTCAATTTCGAACTTGGTTCTATATTAAAAATAACGTACAAAGGTTGAACATTTGATCAAGTCATTGAACTTGGTTCTCATTGAACGCCCGATCTTCCCCGTTCATTATTTGAATTACGATCAATTTTACTCAAAGGTTTAGCTGAACTTGAAGTTCAATACTTTTATTACAACGCACCCTATAAGGCCAGTTGCATAAAACGTTAAACGTTGTTTTACTTGTCGTCAAATAAGTATGACCTGGAAATTTCTACACTGTTGTCAATTCATATGGGCAATGTTATGAAGAAGCGGCAACACCGCAGACCAAGGAACAGAGTGTGGAAAGGGGAAAAAGTTGAGTATTAGTACATACTCTTTCGACGGCAAGTAAAGATATTGTAGCTAGTCCAAAGTCCTTTTTGCATTGCATCATCAAATACCTTATTACATTAAATTTAAATAGCAATAAGCTTTAAGTAAAGTATCACTTCCAGTTGATCGTTTGTAAACAAAATCTAATTTGTTGTTCCAATAAATAGAACAATTAAACAATTACATATTTGTAAGAATCAAATAAATATTTCAGAAAATTATAAATTTATTTATTAAAAATCTCAATTTAAAATACTAAACATAAATATATATATAAATATATTACTTTATTTGAGAAAATTGAATTAAATTTAAATGATATAAATGACGGTCAAATAAATAATATAACTGAATGAATAAAATACATTTCATAGTCAAGATTAAATTGTATTTGTTGCAGGGTTGCAATAATTGAATGAATGAAGTACCCCTTAATTATGAATATTTCTTTACTAAAAACCAGTTATTTTTCTCAGTGCAGACACACACGCACACGCACACACATACACACACACACATACATACATACACACACACACAGTCCTATTGGAGAAATCGTGGATCCAACATCTACACATACACACATACAAACACACACATACACACACACACACACACACACACACACACACACATACACACACACACAGTCTTATTTGAGAAATCGTGGATCCAACATCTACACATACACGCATACAAACACACACATACACACACATACACACACACACACACACACACACACACACACACACACACACACACAGTCTTATTGAGAAATCGTGGATCCAACATCTACACATACACATACAAACACACACATACACACACACATACACACACACACACACACACACACACACACACACACACACACACACACATGGCGGGAGGTATTGTGTTGGCCACATCAGATTTTATATTAAAAAAGCTCATAAAAGGCGCAAAATAGAAAAAAAATAGTATAAAGAACACATCTCATAATTTTCGATTATTTGGTCGTACTTCCTTCTCAATATATATGACAATGGGGTTCTGCACCATAACAAAAAATAATAAAATGTACACTTTATACTTAAAGTATTACTCAATAAATAGCGATTAAGATAAAAAACATTTTTTTAATAATTACTTTGCGAGATATTTCAGGTTTATTTTGTACCTTGTTGCAACACTATAGTTCTAAAATTTATAATAAAGAAAATAATCATTTCTCTGTATTTCTTGAATCACCATGCATAAGTTTCATATATTTTTCCGGTATTATGTTATTGTTAATATTAGTAAAGTTTATAACTATACTATTTTTGAAGTTGTGGTTAATCTGTTTCTCAACCACTTTAATATTAGTAATTTTATAAACATCTGTCATATTAGAAGAGTTCGGAACTCATCATTTCCTACTTTGCATAAAGTTTCTAGAGCAACTGCCAGGTATAAAATTTCAATTTTGCATATGCAAAGTTTACAACTGCAATATTTTACAGCCATTATTACACATGTAACATAATGTTTTTCACAAAGTGGGTCGACACGTGTAGGAATTTAAGAGAGATATTTTGATCGCAACAAATTTGTCATCGTATCTGTATGAATGAATTTCTCTATATGTAGTTACCTTTACCTAAAATTCTATTTAACATATAATTTTTTTTTCTATTTATACGTTTATTAATGTCTCAATTTGATATAAATGACGTGTCTTGAATGGGGAACTATGAAATATGCGAAGTCGGTTAATTTAAACAAAAGTTGTTCCATTACGTCACTTTGATGATGCATCGTTATTCAAAAAACAAAAATGTAAATTCTGCACTTTTTTATATTTTTACCTTCCGTCACCTTTAGGTAAGGAAGGTATTGTCTTTGGTCAAAAAATTCGATGATGAGTTTTTACTCAATAAGCACGTTTTAGGGTCCCTAGAATACGAATTTACTATTTTTACGATGATGTCTGTATGTGTGTGTGTGTGTGTGGATGTGTGTGTGTGTGGATGTGTGTGTGTAACAAAATTTTCGTCTGCGATAACTCTAATACTACAGTTACAAAAATTATATTTTTTTCGTATACTTCTTCGTTACATCCATAGGAAGAGCTGATTAGATTTTGGTTACAATTGGTCAACCGGAAGTACCATCATTTGAAGATTTTAACAGTTTTTCTTGAAAAAACTATGTTAAATATAATTTTTTCACATTTGATGTTATTATAAATATTAAAGAATATTTTATTCTCTATACGATTTGACTGCATTTTATACTTAATATTAAATGGATATAGAGTTAAAAAATTATAAAGAAATTAAATTTCATAATGTAGCCATAGCTGTGGAAACAGCTACTATATTAAGAAAATTCTGATTGAAAGATGTCAAGTGAAATTGACATAGTGTGTCTGTCTTATAATTTTACTGGAAATATAGGATCTTTTGCTTTCTGTATGGAATTTATATAAAATACATACAACTGCTTTAAGGTAATGTACAAGATAATAATAATAATAATAATAAATCTTTTATTTCTGCAGATACATTACACTGTATATAGAAAACGTCACAAAATAATAATTTTCTGTATGTAATTTGCATAAAATACATGCAACTGCCGGAAGGTAATGTACAAGAAATAGAATATGTATTTAATTTAGCAAGGAACTTTCCGTATGAAATTTGTACAAAATACATAGAACTGACGGAAGGTAATGTGCTGGCCACATCAGATTTTTTTGCAAATAAATCGCACTTTTCCCGTACTTTGCAAAGCCCGAAAGTTATTTATTTCCCACAGTCGTGGGTTAAAGTTGCCAACTGTAATATAATGTTAATATTTACAAATGTAATTTTTATTTATAAATTACAAAATATTTGGTAATTATTTATTCATGGGGTCTCGTGGCCGCGTGCCTGAGTGTCTGGTCGCGAATCTGGGGAACCAGTTTCAATCCCGACCGAGGCCAAATATTTCTAATTTTAAATGGCACAAAATTGACCCTTGTGGTGCACTCTTTACGCCAGCAATGTGTGCCCGTGAGGTGACGCCTGGTAAACGCCCGCACGGTATAAATATGCTATCTTCATTACCGATATCTGCGTACAAAGCAGATTGAAGCAATGGGTAATAAGCCGTGATGATATATTTATTTTATTTATTTATGTATAGTAAAAGTAACTATTGTAATTATTTTATAGTTTAATTAGTGAGAAAAATATATTGTTTATTAAAAATGAATTATTTATATCTTACCAAAGAATGTGATCGTAGAAAAAGTATAGTGTGCTACTCGTGCAGAAACGCCTATTGCCCACTTGTGTGATTCCAGTCCTCGACTTCGTCTCGTGCTAAAACTCTCACACCTTGTGGGCAATAGGTGCTTTTCCGCACTTGTTGCACTATTATGTTATTTAAAATGGCAGTACTCAATTACTTCCTTGTACAACGTAAAGGAAGTAGGTATTGTAATCGCGAAAAATTTTGGTTTTCAGATTTCAACGGAAATATCCATTTTGACAATCCCTGAATATATTTTGCGTCGTGACGTCAAAAACGGTAAGCCGAAGAAAGTTGAAATTTTGTATTTAGGACTGCTATAACATCTAGTTGTGCACCTCCCTTTTTTGGTCATTACATAATTTCCAGAAATGGTACTTTATTTGAAGCCTATAATAGATTTTAATGAAAACCTATTTTAAAATATAATCCAAAACTTTTCAAATTTGGTATATAAGACTTTTATGTCAATTGGAATAACATACTAGATTTTGTTAAAACAGGCAACCGGAAGTGATATATTACTTGAAGTTGTTAACAGTTTTTCTTGAATAAAATGGTTTCATTTTGATTTTAGAAATAAATGCTTCAAATAATAGTTTTAGAGAATTAAATTCTGCGTCTAGCACATGAAGTATTAATAAATTAGCCCTTTGTATAAGCGAAATATGTAAATTTAAAACATATACTTTTTGGTTTTTATAATGAAGCTTGCTATGGACAAAAAATAACAAAAAAATAGATGTTAATGTTAAATTGCGTCAAATACGTGCAATTTTATAATTGGGTCTATATTTCATATTGGTCTTGCGTACAAGGAAGTCGTGTGGTGTTCACATCAGATTTTTTTTATCACTTTTGGAAATTTATTATTTTTACACAGGCTGTCTAATGAGCACGAGAATAAAATTCTATAGTTTTTGATAAATAAATTTTTGAATTCATATCTTTAGTAACCTATAATGAAATTTAAGTAAGAAAATTTATATTCGTTTTAATCATGTTTTAAAATAGGTACCGGAATATTATAAAATGAAAATAAATACCTCATAATATATATTATTTACATTTTTGACAGGATTTTATAAATATTATTTTCCGTTGATCGTTTGTTTGACTTTATTAATGAGCCGGTAATAGTGAGTGATTATGATTTTATATTAATAAAGATTTTAGTAGATACTGTATTAGGTAACCGTAACTGCTAAGTAATTAAGTGTCAAATGTTACTAACCTACATTTTTTTCATAGAATAAAATTAGATTTTCTCCAATATGCGACCAACAAAATAATATTGTAACTAACGCGTGTGTTAATGGGCGATTAATAATTTCACAAATCAAATATAAACTTTAAATGTGTCAATTATTAATGGCTCTTATTGATTGTTTAATATACTATTTCCTTTCATCGTTTATTAATGGGATTTATTAATGTAAAGAAAATTTTATATGTCTCGATTATTAATCGCCCTTATTGATTGTTCAATAACAATTTCTGTTGATTGTTTATTAATGATTTTTATTAATGTATAGAAAATTATTCAGTAATAACCCTATTAATTTGTGTGTGCATTCAACACTCGCAACATAGAATAATATTTCTAACGCTAAGTTGTATCAAAATGCAAGACAGGATTGTATGACATGATTTTGACAGTTACTATATTCCGTTCGCCGAAACGAGAGAAATTGAAAATAACCTGGGGTCCGAATCTTCAAATTTATTATTATCGACCAATAAGACTGACTTGGTTCGGATGCCGGGTTAGTAGCAATTTCTCTCGTTTCGGCGAACGGACTATAACTGGGTAATATTCACGTAGTAATCGTAAAATGAATTTGAAAACAAAAATATTCTTCTAACTAACAGTAAGGCCCAGTTGCATAAAACGTTGTTAACTTTAATCACGTTGTTAACTTTGACAAGGCTTATTTTCCAATGTATTTTTGATACATATGCATGGTTACAATGTGCAGTTAAACACATGATCAGCTAACAACGTGGTATGCAAAAGTGATGTCAAAATGACAAAATTGCCATCTAAAACTTTTTTTTGATAAAAGATTTTGTCCAAATTAGCAATATATAACAAAAATGTAATATTTTTTTTACAATCCGCGTGTTAATCGTGTTAATCGGAGGTTACACCTAAAAATGTCTATTTCAAAATGAGGAAAAAGCAAGAAAACACATAAGTATCACTTTGGACACTTTTCAAGGATAATAAAACAACCTGTAGTATTTTAAATCGTAACTAGTACGACCTTGTAGTTTACGCGACGTTCATTTCTAAATTATAGCATAGTAGGCCTATTTTTATTATATTGACTTAAAATTTCATTATTAAAATGAACGTTTTAATATAAGTTCTGCTCAAATTTTATTAAATATTGAACGATGAATTTTTAATACAGAACTCTCACGTATGATGGTACATCCAGTGTGAGTGAAAAAATAGAGGCAAATAAATGTTTCCTTGTTTATCAGTTAAATTAAAAATAGAATGATATATTTATTTTTATATTATCAGAAAATATTTCAAATTTGCATGACAATGATGCCAAATACTTGAATTTTCATTAAAAAAATAACAGTTAAACTTAAGGATCATTCACAGCACTAAACTTACATCTGGAAATTATAACTATTTAAAAAATATAATGTTAAATAGACTTATGCCCGGTTTTTCAGTCACGGTTTCAAACCTCAGGTCAGTTGAACCTTGAACTTGAATGTGAACTATTTTTACCTTCCGTCACCTTTAGGTAAGGTCTATATATATATATATATATATATATATGTGTGTGTGTGTGTGTGTGTGTGTGTGTGTGTGTGTGTGTGTGTGTGTGTGTGTGTGTGTGTGTGTGTGTGTGTGTGTGTAACAAAAAAATATAATGCGATAAATCTAATACTACAATTCCAAAAAATAGTATATTATGTTATTAGGAGTAGAAAGCGGTCTTTTTGTGTTGAACCCAGCTATTGCGGCCGAGGCGCTAGCCGAGGCTAGGCAAGCTGGGTAAAATACAAAAAGGGCGTTCTACTCCGACTGACATATACTATTTTTTCTTCAAGTGTTTCAAAGATTTTTTTGACATTTTTTTTTGAATTTTTTAAATTGTAGTGTTTACAATTTCAGCCAAAGCTGGCTGTGTACACTACAAAACAAAAACGATTCTACTATCAAATAACAATTTTCAATATAATCTGTGTTGCTGTGACGACTGCCGCCGCCAGCGGTGAACGAAGACACTAACATTTTTTTACTAGTACAACAATAACAACATTTTTGTACTAGTAAGACAATGAATATCTTCTATAGTGTGTGTACAGTAACATAATATGAATATTATAATACGCTTGAAGAAAAATATAATTCTTTCGTATTCCTCTTCGTTACATCCATGTGATGAGCGGATTAGATTTTTGTTATAATTGTCAACTGGAAGTACCCTCATTTGAAGATTTTAACAGTTTTTCTTGAAAAAAATTCACATTTAATGTTATTATAAATATTAAAGAATATTTTATTCTTTATACGATTTGAATGCATTTTATACTTCATACTAAATTAATATAGAGTTAAAAATTATAAAGAAATTAAACATCATATATTAGTCAGCTATGATATGACTCTAGAAACAGCTGCTATATTAAGAAAATTCTGATTGAAAAGTGTCAGTGTCAAGTGCAGTTGACAGTACGTATGTGTTATAATTTTACTGAAAATATAGAATCATTTGCTAGAAACTTCTGTATAGAATTTGGATAAAATACAGAATCTTTTGCAAGGAACTGTCTGTATGATATCTATACAAAATATACAGAACTGACGGAAGGTAATGTGCAGGCCACATCAGATTTTTTATGAAAATTTAAATCCCCCTGTAGTGTTAATTTATAACACTGTTCGAAAATATAAAAATATGATCATCGTTAGGTAGATATTTCATTTCTTGCGCAACCGGAAGTAGAATTTCAGGATCCGTCCACACCAAAAAATGGCATTTAAGTTCGCCTCCGTTGTAATTTAAACTATAGATCTCAAATTAATAATAAAGAATCTGCCAATCTGCTTTGTACAATTATTGTTAAATAATAACCTATGTATTTTAGCGCAATTCGTGTGCATATTTTTCATATTATTTTATTCAATGTCATAGATAATATACATTTAGTAATAGCATAATTACGTTGCATTATACCTATAAATTAATATCCTCTAATTATATATTTATTTTCTATTTCCGGTTTGTTATGAACTACAGGACATCAAAGAAGAAAGTATACGCTAAGTTATTTTTATTTTAATAACATTCAAGTTTGTATGTAATCAAATTTTAGTTGCATTTAATATCATATTTAATTATTAAATCATATTTAATTATTAAATTTAATTACTAATCATATTTAATTATTAAATCATATTTAATTATTAAGCGAACATCAAAATTACGTTTTCATACTCATGCATTGAAATGTGTTGTTTCGTGTCGTCTAAGCAACGTCCGAAACGTCAATTTCCCAGGTCTCAGATAAGCGACCGGGAAATTTTGGAAAAAAAACACTCCTATTTCTAAAGCATTTCTTAAAGAAATACAGGGTATTTCAAAAATACTGTAAAAAAATTTAATGGCATATATTACTGACCGAAATAAGTAAAAAAGCTTAATCAACATAGAACTGATCTACAACTGTTTCCGAGAAAAGCGAAAAATCGAAAAAAACTGACAAAGATAGAGATCGAACAAAATTTTGTCTGTTAGTAAAGAGACTATAAAAAACAATAAAATTTTATATGAAACGTTCTTCTCAATTTCTAATAGTTATATAGAAAATTAAATATTGTCCAAAGTCGCCACAACCTTTAACATAGTACAATTATTTGATTTGAAACAAAAGCACATCTAAGATGACCTCTGAAATGTAAACAAAAAATCCCATTTAATCAAAGTCGTAACTCTTATGCCCAGTTGCATAAAGCATTGTTAACTTTAATCACGTTGTTAACTTTGACAAGGTTTCTTTTCCAATGTATTTTTGATACGTATCCATGGTTACAATGTGTAGTTAAACACATGATCAGCTAACAACGTTTTATGCAACTGGCCCTTATAGTTTTCGAGGTAGCAGACGTAAACCCCGTAAAAACTCATTTTTCACTCCCTCAAATCTCGGAAACTATGGAAGATCGGACCCATATTGATTAAGCTTTTTTACTCATTTTGGTCAGTACTATATGCACTTAATTTTTTACAGTATTTTTGAAACACTCTGTATATTTATAATAAAAAAGTATTGTTTGTCAAACAGTCTTTCGCTTAATAATAATAAAGGAAAATGGTGGAATATTGGCGGGAGTCGGCAAGACAGAGCACTCGGGAAGTCAGTAAAACATAATCAATAAACGTAATGTAAATTGTAACAACACAATAAGAAATTTAACAAGTTTATTAAGTTTAAATTTGCTATATACTACAAGAGAAATACTTGGTAAGTAATAAATAGCTATTTAGATACCATGATTAACACTACATTACATTTACATAAAAATAATTTGAATTTAAATTTGACACACCACTCTGAAATTAGCTACAACGGAGTGTTACGTAATAAAGTTTAATAAATAAAATTATTTGTACACAAATTACTAATTATTAGTTTTATACTATTCGTACGAAAAATACTGTACAAACCACATGCGTGAACATGGTTCCCGGAATCGTTCTATGGTAACGCTCGCAAGCTCTCGCAGCCAAGCACTCATCCGGGAACCAAGCGTTCACGCACGTGGTATGTAAATAACTATTTTTGAGTTTATTAGTAAATGTGAAACCAAATATGTGAAAAAATATAATGACACGTCAGCGTCAGTGACTTGACTGAAAATAACGTTATATGTACGGCTATAAATCAAGGTAATATATCTGAATTAATTAATAAACTTACGTTACAGTGATAGTATTGTCAACATTGTGCGCGGTTTTAAAATAAAATGTACTAAATCCATCCTTGTCTCACGATGCATGTCATTGCAAAAGAGAGAGATAAATGTATGCCAATTTGTTAATTTGTTCATGATTAAAAATTAAAATGTACAGATATTCGTTAAAACAAATTTAGTACAATAAAAATTCAACGCATCTGAAAAATGTAATAAAAATTTAATTAGAATTTTGGTTAGTTGTATGCAGATTCATATCAACATAAATGTACATTCCAAATTTTCAAAGCGAACTCATGTATTTTTTTCCATTCCCGGCATATTAGGCTTTAATTTAATTTTTAGTTTCTAGACCCACGGTAAAATTGTATAAATTCAAATTTTGTTCTGTCAAATTCAGTAGTATCATTTTTTTATGAGGGTACATATGATATTACTTTCATTTTATTATTATAAAAATATATGTTACAGTAAAATTCAAAACTAACTCAACTAGTAAGTTTATTAGCAAATGTAAAACCAAATATGTGAAAAATAAGATACTGATCCATTGTCATTAGGTGCGTTCATTAAAGTAATCAAATCTATTAAATGCTAGATAAGCAAAAACGAGACTTTTTGCTTAATTCGCTGAACGATTTGCTAGCCATATGACGAACTGTCATCCACAACTGTCATCGAGAAATATATATATATATATATATATATATATATATATATATATATATATATATATATATATATATATATATATATATATATATATATATATATATATAGATGTCAAATATAACAATGTGTAATTGTGTATCTGTCGTATCTCTTTTCTTGGTCTGCGAATCTATGGAAAATGACTGACAGTTGTGTAGTTTTATGCTGGAATTCTAGGCATTTCTACAACGTCTATAAGCGTTTCTATACTGACTTTCTGCAATTCTGAGTTCGTCTATATTATGTTATAGATATCTATAAAAACCTTACAGGCGCCTATAACTTTAGCGTTATTTAGTGGACGAGAATTACAGAAAATAAGAATTTTTGCATTTTTATTGCCTATTGACAACTGACATGTCAAATTTTTTAACCTTTATTTTTTGTAGATACATGTTTGCATCGTTTGCATCAGCACGAATTATCTAAAACAACGACCAAATATAACTAGACAAAACTTTCCCTATCCCTTGTCACTGAATGTTTTGATTTTGGCTGGCCAAACAGAGAACTAGAGATAGAGATATGTCTTGTCTAGTTAGAGTATTTCTCACTAGAGGCCACGTAGAGTGTCATTGTTTAATCTAGTGTTCAGTTTGAACATTGCTCACTAGAGGCCACGTAGAAGCATTTGTATTTTGTCTTTGTTTTGTAGTTGTAGAGGTTTTGTGAGTGGCACGTTGGTTTTTCTTTAATAATATTGAACCTTATAAATTATTTAATATTAATCTTAAATGTTAACTACGAAATTTTAACTAAGAACACTTGCGCCTGTAGCGAGCAACGTTCAAACTAGATACTGATACTCTACGTGGTCTCAGTGGTGACCTCTAGTGAGAAATACTCGGACTAGACAAGACATATCTCTATCTCTAGTTTCTCTGTCTGGCCAGCCGAAATCAAAACAAACCAAATGAAGTTATATTTGGCCGTTGATCTAAAATAAAGAAACCAAACAGAACAAAGGTGCATTCACAAATGAAAATTAGGTTTATGGTTTTTGTTTAGGTTTAAGTAAGTCATTCATAAACGTAAGTTTAAATTGACTGTAATTTAGTTTTCATTCGTACATCTATGTAAATGCTTTAAAAACAAGATTAAAATATAGGTAGAGCAGTACTTAACACATACCCGTGCGCCGTGAAACTGTCATTTGCTTGGCATTATTGGTTAAATTTCAGCATTTAAGTTTTGACAGTCTCCTTGTTCTTCTCGTTTTTGTTTAAAAAGCCGAATCTACCAAGTGAATACTAAATGAAGATGGATGTATATATCTACATATTATATCGTTTCAGACTCATTCTCACTGGTAAAGTTTGTGACGTCAAACTAAATCATAAACCTAAAGTTTGGACCTTGCAATGTTTAGCTTTATGATTTGGATTTAGAGACACTAAATTCTGAAGTGTGAATGGAGTTATTACATAATATGCGGCCAAAGTCTTTAAATATACAGTATAAACCATAAATCTACACCTACTTTTCATTTGTGAATGCTTGAAATATTTTGCATGAATATCAAAATTGTGAACGTAATGTACCGTTTCATATAAAAGTAAGTATTTAATATAATTTAAAAAGTCCGATATTTTTAATAACATTAAAATTATTTTAGCTCCTACAGTTTGTATATTCATTAGGGTCTTTTCAAAATTCATGGATGTCGAAAGTAAAATTTGACAGATATTAATGACAACCTTACAAAAATATTGCTAATATTTAATTACAATATTTTATATAATTAAATTTTCTTAGCAAGTACTTCTTCAAATTACATGCATTTAATATTTTATTTAAATATTAGAAGATAATAAATTCAAATGTTTTTCAATCATATATTAAATTGTATTTTATAACGATTGGTAACATTGACGTTATAGATTTCGTAAGATTAATTTACAGATCAAGCGAGTTTTAGACAGAATACCGTTTTATGGAAATCTATAAGGCGTGTATTTATAGACTTTCTATAAACTACAGATCTATAATTTATATATTATAAATTTAAGAGAATGCTTAGAATCCCAGCATTAGTACGCAGTGGTTCAAAGTAGAAAAGAAAATGGTAAAAACGAAGAATTTGAAGTGAAGAGGATCTGTCACTTACTTCAGCCAAATGCGCATGCGTCGAAACATTTATAAACCTGTTTTTTTTTTAAATTGCATGTAAATAGTTTCGCGTAATTTTGGCTGAAAAGTGAAACCATTTTCAAAACCGAATGTAAACGTAGTAATTATAATGGAAGGCAAGTAATATACTAGTTTTATTTTCAATAATTAAAATACAAACTTCCTGCCTTATCTATTCTAAAACAGAAAAGATATGAGACATACTATTCAGTACATGAATAATCTTGGTCTAATTAATGTAATTGCATTATTGTGATTTAACTGACAATAATTGCACGACCAGGATCATCGCGCATTCTCTACCTCCTCTGTAATTAGACAGTGATTACTCGCTAATTACACTCAAAAAGCATGAGCGTGGAAATATTGTCTATACCTAGTATCCTTTTAATGAGAAATAGATTATACTAATGATGATATCATTAATTTGAAACTAGTTTCCCGAAGCTTTTCTAGAATGAATAGTAAATTGAAAATTGATTAGTTCTTAAAGTTACAAGAACTAGATTAAAACTTTAAATGGATGCACTTATGCACTAATAGAACTAAATATACCTATTTATACTATGGAAGTGTATATATTAATTTGTTTTTAGACCCATCCCCCATCTATGGAACGGAGATATTTATATGAATCGTACTAAAGATTGCATATGCTATATTTTCATGAATAAGCACGTTTTAAGGCCGGTCGCACACTTATACGACATGCCACAGACTCAATTTTGTTTTTGACGTGTTTTTATCGCTTGTCGCTATTGTAACGTTTTTATTTATTTGGACGAAGTGTCAAAATCAATTAATTGTTATTAATTAAAATAGATGTTTGTAAAATGATAAATAAATATTAAACGATCTAACACTAATTTAAGACTAAGAATATAATTAACTAGTTAAACACTGACACTAATTTTATTTATTTAAACAATTAACACGACTATTTAATTACATGATATTACTGATTATTTATTTCGACTATTTACGTCAATATTTATTTATATCACATTCAACTGTCCGATCTACTGATCTCCACAGCGTCTAACTCAACTGACTCAACAGTGTATGTATATTCAACTGCCAGGACAGAATTCACTCCTTTCACCTCACTGTCTTTATTTATGTAACTAATTATTTTTCTTTGAACTAACTGTCCTAACTTCCACAGCTTCAGTATCACCGACTATCTGTATGTCACAACTCTTCAACACCACTGCCAAGTATTCACTTCCACTCGCCGTTACTTTCCCCGTATACCTAGTTTTCCAATACACCTCAAATCTACCCAGTATTCACTTTCACAGCTACCCCAGTATACCAGTTACTTCCCGAATATTCCATTCGACACTAAACTGTACAGGCTCTCCACGATACTGCTGTGCTACTCAGACTACTGACTCCTTACTTTTTACTGTCTATGTAACTGTCATTTTGACGGACTTACACTCTATGTGAATGTCTGTCTGCTCACAAGTACGTCGCTTATGTAATTGTTCTAATATTTTTCTCGAACAGTGTCGAACGCCTCGAACTATATAACAAAGGGCGGGTAATTACGCTTATACCCCCTTGCTCACACAACTACCCGCCTTACGTCTTACGTCGCCCGTCTATCGCGCGGTGCACTATGTTATCGATCGCCTACCTAGGCTCCGCTTATTTTTTCACTACTAAACTTTAGAACTTCTACCATAGGCATGGGTTCACACGCGCTGACTGGGGGCTCGCGGACCAAGTGTCGTAAGTACCTAACTCTCACGTTACACTACATATATATAAATAGTCCGGGAGGCAGCGTTGCAGATGACATGATCATTTCATCCCTCACGATTTCTATTGGAAGATCTACGCGTCAGCTACTCTAGTGGGGGAGGAGCTGGCTATGACAAAATTGGAAACATGTCGAAATTTTTTTCAATACTCTTGAAAATTTTTCAATTTTTAGTTTAAATAAAATTAAACATTAAATTAATCGTCAGCTGCACTAAAAATGGGGTATTATACGTCAGCTACCCGTATAAACCGGAAATAAAAGTGGGGGTGTAAAATCATTTCATCCCTTCCAATTTTGTCATAGCCATCTCCATTCGAATGCAAATATCTGACGCTTAGTTTGTTTAATAGATATATTCAAACTATAATTTAATACAAAAAATGTGAGGGATGAAACCACCAACAAAAATGCAACGCTGCCTCCCGGACTAAAATAACGTAAACATATCTTAGAAATCGCACATCAAATTGACATTGATAAATCATGTTGTCGGACATAGTATTAATGTTGTCAATAGTATTGCGAAGAAAAATGAAGAAATATAATAAACGAAAATATTGGGTTCATCCACATACACAGCACATTGCAGTGCTGTTATAAGTATACTTCGATGAAGATTTGCTGCAATGAAGTATACTTATAACTCGCACTCGTGAAGAAATGATTAATGGTCCGGTAAATAAGTTTCAATCATATTATAGAATCAGCCCAATGAGGTGTTGCAAAAAAATAACATATCTTTTTACCTTCCGTCACCTTTAGGTAAGGAAGGTATTGTCTTTGGTCAAAAAATTCGGTGGTGAGTTTTTGATGAATAAGCACGTTTTAGGGTCCCTAGAATACGATTTTACTATTTTTACGATGATGTCTGTATGTGTGTGTGTGTGTGTGTGTGTGTGTGTGTGTGTGTGTGTGTGTGTGTGTGTGTGTGTGTGTGTGTGTGTGTGTGTGTGTGTGTGCGTGTGTGTGTGTGTGTGTGTGTGTATGTGTGTGTGTGTGTGTGTGTGTGTGTGTGTGTGTGTGTGTGTTCTTAGGGCCGGTATTTTCACTTGCGAATAAAGGTTTAGATAAATTTATCCTTCGGATAAATATTTTTGTCGTCTTTTCACTTGCAAATAAATTTATTCGAAAGAATAACATCTGTTATTCGCGAGATAAATTATTCGGTACTTGGTTAGCGAATAACCGTTTATTCGTAAGTTCATTACATTTCCACATAGTGCAGATTTATTAACAAAATGGATATATTAAATAATATGATGATATTTTCAACTATGAATTAATAAATAACGTGAGAAATCGATCACACACCATCAGACAGCAACATAACCACATAAATGAAATAATTTTTGACAGGTTCCGATTATGAAAACAATTTAGGATTGGGGATCGCATTTGATCTCAACCAGTAAATAGGTAAATCATTATAAAGATCCTGTCATTTGACGCTGGCAACATATTTTCGAATTTTGGATACTTTTGATTAATACATTGACAAACATTTACTTTGAACTGAAACAAATATACAAAAAGTGTTCAGGATTATGTATTTTTAAAGAGTACGCAGTTCTATTTTACAAGAATACTTTTTATTTGTAATATTTTACATTTACATGTCAAAACCTCATAATCATATATAACAACTGAATATTTTTTTTTAATTCTAATTGTTCACATCTAGCAGCCAAGTAACAAAAACATTCAACTTCAAACTATATTTTAAAATTTATAATCTTTACTTTTAACACCTTCTCCTAAAGATTATAAATTTTAAGTTCACAAACACATGAAAAAACTTAAATATTAATTTACAATAAATTATTTACTTAACTAGAACGTTTTTATGTTTTAGAAACTTATTATTGTTTAAAGCCTTTGTCAAAATGTCTGCTGTCATTTCTTCAGAACATAGGTATTCTATATTGAGGAGTCTTTCTTTAACCTTTTCATTTATGAAGTGGAACCTTACATCAATATGTTTACTTCTTCGATTAAATTGTCCATTTTTAATTATTTTCATTGCACTCTGATTGTCCATTTTTAGGGTAACTTTTACTTCTGAATTCACGATATCTTCAATTAGAGCTTTTAGGAATAGTAATTCTTTGACGCAGTCTGCGGCAGAGATATATTCGGCTTCTGTACTCGACAATGCAACTATGGGTTGTTTTCTGGAACACCAGCTTATTGGTCCTCCGCAAAAGAGAATTACATACCCACTTGTACTTTTTCTTGATTCAATGTCTCCTGCAAAATCTGAATCGCTGTATCCGACTAATTCATAGTTCCTGTTTTCGCTTTTCGTGTATACTATACCATTATCCTTTGTTGAGATCAAATACCGCATAATGCATTTTATATTATTAATGTCTAAATTTGTTGGATTTTCCATTTTTCGGCTGCAGTAATTTACCGAATAAGTTATATCTGGTCTAGTTTTATTTGCCAGATATAGAAGGCTACCTACAGCTTCTCGATATGGAAATTTTTGTTTTGTCTTTTCTTGATTTTTCGTATCTTGTTGACTTACCATGGGAATTATAGATGTTTTTGCGTTTTCCATTTTATAATTTTCTAAAATAGCTTGTGTATAAGTTTCTTGATTAAGTTTCATCCAGTTCGGTCCTTTTTTAATTTCGATTCCTAGAAAAGTTTCTACTTTATTCCATTTTGTCATCTCAAACTTCTCTTCTAATTTTTCTAATAGGTTGTAAATTTCATTTTCGTTTTCTCCGACTATCAAACCGTCATCAACGTATATTGCCAAAAACATAGTTCTCTCTTCATTTCTGAAAATGCATTGCTCAACATTCAAAGATTTTAAACCGACTTGCTTCAAAAAATTTGTAAAGTGTTCATTCCATCGAAGTGGCGCTTGTTTGAGTCCATACAAAGCCTTTTTTAAACGACATATTTTATTTTCAGTTCGTTCATAACCTTCAGGAATTAACATATATACTTCATCTTCATCATGTAATGTGCCGTATAGAAATGCGGTTTTTATGTCAAACTTTTTAATGACATAATTATTATTTATTGACAAGGCAAATAATGAGCGTAAGGAGCTTATATTTACCACTGGACTGAATACCTCTTCGTAATCTATACCTTTTTGTTGTTCAAAGCCTCTGACCACCAACCTTGCTTTTCGTCTACCATCGTCTTTTGTTTTGAATAACCATTTGCTTGTTAATATCTTCTGCCCATTTGATTCTTCTATATTTACATATTCCCAAGTTTCATTTTTCCTTAGTGACTCCTTTTCGTCCTCAATTGCTTTCTTCCAAATATCCTTTTCTGGTCCATTTACTGCTTCTTCATAGGTTAACATCACGTAGTCTTCAAATCTTTTCGGTAATTTTATTTGTCGTTCTCTTCTACTTCTATCTTGTCCTTCTCCCATTCTTGTTATTACTTCTGATTCAGTTAACTCTTCACTAGATGTATTCTCTTCTTCGTTATTAATTTTTATCTTAATTGATTTATGTTGTATATGACTGCGAATTTCTGGTTTCTTAAACACGACGTCTCTGGAAACAATTATTTTATTTTTCTTCTCATCCCATAATCGGTATCCATTAAGTGCATAGCCAACAAAGATATATTTTTTACTTCTTTCGTCTAATTTTTTTAATTGGCCCAAAACTTTCGCATAAGCTTCGCTGCCAAAGATTTGTAGTCTAGATAAGTCTGGTTTTCTTTGATGCATCATTTCACTTGGTGTTTTAGGTACTGTTTCAGACGGACTGCGGTTTAAGAGATATGCTGCTGTTCTTACGGATTCACCCCAGAATTGTTTTGACAAATCAGAGTCAAAAATCAGTGATCGTGCTTTTTCTAAAAGGGTACGATTGAGACGTTCTGCTTTACCATTCAACTGGGGCGTGTGTGGTACTGTCGCATCTATAACTATCCCTTTTCTTCTACACCAACTTTTCATTTCATTGTTTATAAACTCACCGCCATTATCGCATCTTAGTTTTGAGACCTTCAAGTTTTTATAAGCTTCCATTTCTTCAATGTATTCTTGTAGATATTCTTTAGCTTCATTTTTGCTTTTTAATAAATAAACCACTGTATAATGAGTAAAATCGTCAAGAACTGTTAACATGTATTTCTTGCCATCCCATGTCATAGGATCTATTGGACCTGCTATGTCGCTGTGAATTATCTGTAGTGGTCTTCTTGCTCTATATCTTTCACTGTCAAATGGAAATCTAGTCTGTTTAGCTTTGAGGCATATCTTGCATATTCTGTCAAGAGAGTCACAATCTTTTTTATTAATGTCTAATCCTGTAGACATTTCATTTTCTGTTAGCTTTTTCATACTGTTTATATTTAAATGTCCTAGTTTTCTGTGCCAGTCTTTTACTTTTTGTTCTTTACTTAAAGTTAACATACTTTCGTTTTTCTTTAAAAAATTTACATAATACAGTCCATTTTCATTCTTCTCGCCTTCTAGTACCACTTTTTCATTCTTACTTATGTAGACTTTATTGTTTTTAAATGTGACTTGTCCATTTTTTTCTGTAATTGCACTTACCGATAATAAGTTCTTGCTGACTTCAGGCACATACAGTACATTTTCCAAAATACATGTGTCATTTTCTATAAGTCCTTTTCCATCTGCTTTCATGGTAGCATTTTTCTTTGCAACACAAATTTCTGTATTTGCTTCTTCATATTCGTTGAATAGGTCAATGTTGTTTACCATATGTGATGTCGAACCTGAGTCTACTACAAATATTTCACATTTTTCTTGTATCATAGCTTCTTCTGACAGAAATGTTAATTTCCTTTCATGTTTCATTTTTGTTTCATCATGATTTCTTTTAAAATAGCAATCCTTCTCCATGTGATTATTTTTCTTGCAATATTTACATGACACTTTCTCTCTGTTACCATAACTGTCATTCTTCTTGAAACAATTTTTCGCCAAATGGCCATTTTTTCCACAATGAAAGCACTTGATTTCTTTGCGTATACTACTTTTATCTGCTTTACAGAACCGCCAATAGTGTCCTGGTTTTTTACATTTAAAACAAATTTTTTCTGTTGCATTGAAGGCTACTTTCCTTTCATTTTCACTGGTTTTAGTCATAGTTTCTTCTGCAATAAGCCTGGATGTTAGATTCGTTCCTTTTGTTGCGTAGATTCCCATGCTGTACGAAAATGCTTATAGGTTTCTGGCAATGTGCTTAAAATTTTGGAGATCAACATTTCATCATTGATATCTTGATTTAGTGCTTTTAATCTGTATGCTAAATTTTCTAACTTGCTTATGTGAAGAGAAATGTCACTGCCTTTTTCATAATTATAGTTAAAAAATTCTTGTAATAATGCACACTTCTGTTGCTCATTATCTTTTTGGTAAATACAGCATAACTTGCTGTACATTTCAGCAGAAGTATTACAGTTCATGATATGCATCAGAACTCTTTTATCAATTGAAGTTATAATGGCTTTTTGAGCTTTAGCATCTTTCTTCTTCCACTCTTCTTTTTCTGCGTCTTTGGTCAATGTTTCTAGTTTCGATTCTCCTTTTACTATTTCATATAATCCAGCTGCTTTAAAAAGGATTGTAATTTGAAAATTCCAAACTTGATATGATTCAGCGTTTTCTAACTTCTCAATCTGAGCTACTTCTTCAGTCGACACCATTTTTTTTTTTACTTCTTTTTACTGAAGACACAAATATTAGTTTTTATTGGTTTTTAGTGTATCCTGGGCCCATAACCTGTTCAGGATTATGTATTTTTAAAGAGTACGCAGTTCTATTTTACAAGAATACTTTTTATTTGTAATATTTTACATTTACATGTCAAAACCTCATAATCATATATAACAACTGAATATTTTTTTTTAATTCTAATTGTTCACATCTAGCAGCCAAGTAACAAAAACATTTTCAGGCCAACTTCAAACTATATTTTAAAATTTATAATCTTTACTTTTAACAAAAAGTACAAGAACAATTTTACAATATACATATCCCGCTTACCGCATATGAGTGCTGAATTAGATGGTACACTTGTTTAATTATAATCTCCCGGGCTTAAAAATGCATAATATAGATTACATTGACATTAAAGATGTCAAACAAAATTTTGACAACTACGGATTCAAAAGTAGTTGACACATTTCATCCTTGTCTGCTTAACGTGGCTACGCCAAACTCCATCCTTCTCTACTGACACAAATTCACTCTGCAAGGCTACCAATTCACTAACGTTAAAGTTATTCGACAGATAGCTATTTGTTTGTGTAAAATGTGTGAAAAGACGCAATGAAATTATTCGTTGGATAAATATATAGAATAAATTTATTTAACGAATACTTATTCGAAACTTTATTCGGAAGTGAAAATACCGGGTCTTAGTTATATATTATTATATTATAGCGTTATATTTCATAGTTTAATGTCCAGTATTATAAACGATGAATAAGTAAAGCACTAGCAAAATAAAATTTACCCTTGAAGTAAAATAGTTTATTCAAGAGATTTTCGTCAAAACAAATTAAAAATACTAGCTAAGTAAATCTACAGAATAAATTACTCCACCGATTTTAAAGAAGTAAATTTTATTCTGTAAAATAAATTTGACACATGTCAACATTAATTAAATTAAATTCATTATAAATTTCATCCCATGTATTATTTTTACATTTATTTATCTCCAAAATGTTAGCTTTTCTATTTCTGAGTATTTTTTTCTCCGTTTTCTTTTTTTCCATTTTAGTTGACATCTGACACTTTATGAAACACATACACACACACACACACACACACACACACACACACACACACACACACACACACACACTTTATTTTCTATTTTGACTTTTGGATTTATTTCGTGTCAGGCACATACAGAATAGGTACAATATTATTAAAACATATGTAAAGCATATTCCAGCGACACATTGTTTGGAATAGATCCTCTTCAGTTGGAGATTGACATTATCGTCAGTAGTGGTCTTAAAAAATACCGTCTAGTAATGTTTTATCCGGATTTATCAATTTCTCGTATGTTCCAGTAGTGCAAAGATTAGGCGGTATAAGCAACCGCAGGATGAGTGCATCATTTACCAGCTAAAAAATTAAATATATTCAATATTAAAGGTTATAATAAAACACTTGGTTATAAGTTTCAAAATAATAATCTTTAATACTTTATACGTATTTCGGCAGTGATGCCATCATCAGAAGTACACGAAGAATGTAGAAGACATAATCAAGTTACTATATAAATACCTACGATGGTTCAATAATGTACAGGATTTCAAAGAAAAAACAATTAGATTTATTTTCTTCACCCTTTTTAAAACCCCTATTTTGAACGTTTGGTTTTTCCACATTTATATGTTTATGACAACTCTTGGCGGTATGTTTTTTCTTGGAAATCCTGTACATTATGTCTTCTACATTCTTCGTGTACTTTTGATGATGGCATCACTGCCGAAATACGTATAAAGTATTAAAGATTATTATTTTGAAACTAATAACCAAGTGTTTTATTATAACCTTTATTTAAAATGTTTCAACGAGTGCCTACAGCAACTTCAATTAATAGTATTCAGTATTCTTATTTAATTATAAAAATATTTATATATATACATCAAAATGATCTTTACAACAAAGAAGTGTTGATTTTATGTTTCTATCTTTACTTGCGACAACCATTTCATTCTTCTACGTTTTGAGGTACTACTAGAAATATGTTTCCCTATTATCGGTTCTATTTGGGCACACTGCACAAAACACTTTTTTACAACCATGTTTAATTATTTCGAAATACAAAAATCAGTAGTAGTTGACAGCTGTCACGACTGTCACTCGTTTAAATTTCGCCGGTGGTAAATGTAAGCCACACCCTCATTGGTAAATCCTTTCGAACGTCGTCAGGCGAAAGGGGAAGCCAAACATTCAAACATTATAATTTCAAAGACAATTTTCTCATGAGTAAAAAATAATACGAAAAAAATAAAAAATATGGGTAAAATATTTTCTCTTATTCTTTCGATTAAAGCAAAGAAAAAAAACCGTGCAACACTTCATTCTGTAATGAATGTTACTACATAGTTACGTTAATACGATATAAGTTTCATAGCGACTTGGATAGGCACTTTGATTTTTTTCCTATTCTGTAGGATAGTGTTATAACAGCGTTACTAAGTTATATCGTAAAGACAGTTACACGATTATCGAACTGAAATTCGTTGCACGGGAGACATTTAAAATACTTTATTATTGCATTGGAGAAAAAATTAATAATAACGTTACGAAGACGGCGGAATAACTGTGGTAGAGTGCTAATCTCTGGATTCAGAGGTCGCGGGTTCGAATCCGGGTCAGGTTGGGAATTTTTCTCGCCTGTCCTTGATCCGTATCTACTCCCCTACTTCTACATTGCATATGAAGCAGTTAAAGAGCACATTGAGAAATGGACTACAGACGAGCATGAAAAACATTGGAGGGATATTCCTGGATTGACACACTCTATAAAGGTGCATTCACAAATGAAAATTAGGTTTATGATTTTTGTTTAGGATTAAGTAAGTCATTCATAAATGTAAGTTTAAATTAACTTTAATTTAGTTTTAATATGTACAGACATCTATGTAAATGCTTCAAAAACAAGATTAAAATATCGGTAGAGCAGTACTTAACAGATACCCGTGCGCCGTGAAACTGTCATTTGCTTGGCATTGTTGGTTAAATTCCAGCAATTAAGTTTTGACAGTCTCTTGTTCTCCTCGCATTTGTTTAAAAAGCCGAATCCACCAAGTGAATATTGAATAAAGATGGATGTCTATATATCTATATCGTTTCAGACTCGTTCTCATTGGTGAAGTTTGTGACGTCAAACTAAATCATAAACCTAAAGTTTGGACCTTGCAATGTTTAGCATTATGATTTGAATTTAGATGCACTAAATTCTGAAGTATGAATGGAGTCATTACATAATATGCGTCCAAAGTCTTTAAATCTAAAGTATAAACCATAAATTTAAACCTAATTTTCATTTGTGAATGTACCTTAAGACTTTCATATCGAGACCTATAAAAAAACACTCAACATCCCTACTTAATTTAAGTAGAGAAGGTATCAAAGCAACTACAGAAGTCATCACCGGCCACTGTAGATTGAATAAACATATGTACACGATGGGTCTAACCGAAGATCCCACGTGCAGGAAATGCGGAGAAGATGAAACTCCGTCTTTGCGATTGCCAGGCTTTAATAAACAGGAGATACCAAACCTTTGGGACTCCTGAAGAAGTACACACATTGGCATGGGGGGGGGGAGACTGTTTGGACTTTATAAGACATAGTACTACCCCCCTGTAAACCTTGGGAATGCACAATAGGTCCTAGAGGCCGCAGTGCTTCGGGCAGTCTACCGATCCCTAGACCAACTAACTAACTACTCCCATTATCTTTTCACGTTGGGATATAATTAACTTGGCAACCTCTAACTATCAAGCACCGGCTAGGGACTGTAACAAGGACCTGCACTGAAGTCACCCTAGGGACATAACTCGTTCGAGTTCAAATTCCGAAATTACATACAAATTACAAAAATAATAACATTACGGTGTGTAAAGAAATTTGTAGTGTCTTGCATTTTTATAGGCATCCACAAGGTACTGATCAAGACAATAATTATCGAACGAAAAGGAGCAATCATTATAGTATAATATTGTTGTTGACATATCCCATGCTGTCTACAACGTTTTATTTATTCGTGTGGCATTGAAAACAGTATATAAAAGAAGTGTGAAATGTAAAATTTCTTTAACATAGAATATATTAAATATATATGTATTTCATATAAGTCTTGGGCAAAATTTGATCATAAATCTAAATCTAGGTCTCTTATCCATCTCAGCGCTTCAGGGGTAGCCTTCATTATGTCTTCTTTGGGGCCGTCGAATTTCCGTAATGGGCATTCTTGTATAATATGATCTAGAGTTTGCTCAACCGCGCCACAATCACAATTTGATGATTCCTCCAGTCCCATTTTTTGAGCATATATCTGCTTTTGGCGTGGTCAGTCCGAATGCGATTTAATTTGAACCATTCTTTTCTAGGCAGATCAAAGCCAGGTAGTCGGTCTGAAGGGTTTAGAACTGTATGGTGGTTCTCTCTAGCTGCGAGTCTCTAAGTGTTTTTCCATTCTTCCGAAATTTTGAAGAGCTGTTTGTTCACGTGTTCATTGTTCCAGATTGGTTTTCGAGATTTTAAGCGCGTATTTGGGGCATGTTTAATCACGTCGTGAATTGGAAGGTTTTGTGTAGGGTTTTGCTGGATTTTTCTCCACTGTTTAAATGTTGCTTCTTGGCGTCTTAGTTCGGGTGGTGCGATGTTACTGGTGACGTGAAGCCATGGGAGTGGAGTAAATTTTATTGTTCCGCTTATTACTTTCATGGTCTCGTTCAGGTGTTTGTCTACCTTATTGACATGGCAGCTTCCTTGCCACACTGGTGCGCAATACTCGGCTGTTGAGTAGACCTGAGATAACGCGGCTGTGCGAAGGATCGTAGCCTGTGCCCCCCATGATGTGCCTGCTAATTTCTTAATAATATTAGTTCTTGCTTTGAGCTTTTGCCCAGTGGCTTCCAGGTGTTTCTTATATGTTAACGACCGATCCAAGGTGACACCTAAATATTTGGGGTTAAAGTTGTGCTTTACCCTGTGTTGACAGAAAGTTACATTTAGTTGTTTGTTGGCCAAATGGTTGTTGAGGTGGAAGGCACAGACCTCTTTTTTAGAGGGGTTGAGGCTTAGTCTCCATTTTTGGTAGTAGGAGTTTTGCAACTCTAAATCATGAGTGATGATCGTTTCTCCCTCTTTAAAATTCTTTGTCTGTAGCCGAACTTCTTGCTAGTAGTCTCTGGCATATCACTGGTATATAGGTTAAATAACAACGGTGCTAGCACTGAGCCTTGTGGAAGCCCATTTTTAATTTTAAAGGATTTACTTGTTTCTGGGCCTATTGTTACCCCGAAAGAGCGATTGGGGTTTGTCTGGTTTGGTGTCGCCAATATATCAGAAACAAATGTATAAGTGTGCGACCGGCCTTCAATAAATACATCACCATGGCTTATTACCTACTTATTTCAAAGTGGCCAATCTGCTTCTTTCTATTCACGGATTTCGATAATGACGATTTATGTGTACTAGTGATGCACGCGAGGCGAGACGAGACGAGAAATAATTTTAAATATCGATCACGTCTCGTTTTTGGATCTGTAATATCGATCTGGTTCTCGTTCTCGCACATTTTTTTGGGTCTCAACTCGTTCTCGCAAGAGAGTCTCGCTATAAAAAAGCGTACTACGTATTTACGTAACAGTTTAACTACCAGAGACAATTTCGCACCCATCGAACCCTCTTCCGTGTATTTGCAGTCGTATAAGTATTTAACTATAATAAAGAAATGAAACTAAATTCTGGTTACCAAGTTATTTCAATAAGAACATAATGTTGATTCATTTACGGTCACCAGAAATTATGATAAGTTAGTAAATAATTTAATTTACCTCTAAAATATCTAATTTATCGCCAAATTGTGATTTCTACTATTTCAATACGAACATCTGTTAATACATTCTACCATCAGTAAAACTAATTAAACATTAAAAAAATATTTTTTGTAACTAAAAGTACCTACACTTTATCATTAAATATATGCCACTATTTAAGTAAGATTTAGTCATAAAAAAACCGCTTCGCTCCGTGTTGGCTCCCATCGACGCTTAATATAACATCCTTTACTTTTCAGGGGCGATAACAATTTTATTAACCATGGTTTTAACTGGGATGAATTAGGGGCTGAATTATTGAAGTAAACTAGTTCTATTGGATGTAAAACCGATTTTGTCTTTATTTTGCATTTACTCGCTCTGGGACCGATACCAATCGACTCTAAAAATATAATGAATTCATATAATTTCCATATTCACGTATTCTATGCACGAATTAACGTTGACTCCACTCGTTGTACGGTGCATTTTTCATTGAATTTATGACTCAAAGCTATAAAGTTATAAATACTTTTTATTGCGAGACTCTCGCGAGATTTCACGCTTCTCGCAGTTGTTATATCGATCTCGCCTTGAATTTTAAACTGCTCGCTCACGTTCTCGTCTCGCATAATGCAACGAGACGAGACGAGATGCGAGAGTACTCTCGCCTCGTCGTGCATCGCTAATGTGTACCGTTTAAGGAACCTCAAGGGCTCTTAAGCTGTCGTGGCGAAAGCACCACATCACTTTTGTGCTATTTGAAAATTGGAAATAATTTGGTCAGCTGTGAACATTTTATTTTTTATTTTAATTTAAAAAGTAATCATTTTTTCGATGCAAAAATCAAATATGGATTTCATTTAAGAAAATGTAAGATAGTATTATATCTCGAAAATTTACCGATAAAAAATTATTTTCGTACGCCACTGGATAGACAATAAAAATATCGAACTTTTTATTTGAAACATTTTTCTTGGTTACCGATAGTTTAAAAATAATTTCAAATTGAAAATATCGACTAAATTCAGTTTTCCTACATTTTCTAGTAACCTATGAGAATTTTTGTCAAAACGAAAGCACATCTAAGATGGCTCCTACAGGCGCACTACATGTCCCATTTAATCGAAGTTCTATCTGTTATAGTTTTCTAGATCCCAATAGTGGCCTTCGAAATCCGGACACTCTGTATATATATATATATATATATATATATATATATATATATATATATATATATATATATATATATATAATTGCTTCTTTTTCTATCATAGTCCAATTAAATTATATTTAAAAACTAATGCAAATCTATCAACTTTCAGTATAGAATGTCCTATATGAACTACTCCTATTTTGAAACGAAGGACTTTTAAATAAAAGAAAATAGGAAATTTATAGAAAAATATTTTAAAAAAATTCCCGTATTTAATTTTACGTTGTCGCAGAAATTACATTTTTCTATAATTTTTGATTATAAATTAATAGTTGTGTAAACTAAAGTATTTTTTATAAAATTGTTTTTACCGATTATCGAAATTCGATTCTATTCACGAGATACAAAGTGATAACGATGTGGCCTTTTTTTTAGGTAAATAAGCAAAAAAATTGAATTACTCCGGATATGGTTGGCCATGAGTAAAATGTTTTTCCTAATTCCGTTTCATATAATATCAACTTTTTGCTTGTTATTTTGAATGTCAAAATGTCATATTTTTTCGTATTAGCGACAGATCAGCCAATCAGCGTTAGCCACTAGTGTGAAAAAATATATTTGTTTTCGTGTAAATGTGGAATATAAAGGGAGTTAGAAAAAACCTCGTATGTGATTCGTTGCAATATCATTTTTCAAATAATTAGTTATTCAATGTTTCATGTATAATTTTCTGTTGCATTCAATGGTAAAATAAATAAAAAATGTTGAACATTTCTTTTAAAATAAGAAAGATAAAGATTAAGTAAATCTAAACCGTTTTACATATCGATGCCAAATTTTGTAGAGTTGTTCTTTCAGCTTCAGGCGTTCAGGCCGCGTTGCAGAGGTTGTTAGAGCTTAAAATATTGCACAGATTTTTACCTTCCGTCACCTTTAGGTAAGGAAGGTATTGTCTTTGGTCAAAAAATTCGGTGGTGAGTTTTTGATGAATAAGCACGTTTTAGGGTCCCTAGAATACGATTTTACTATTTTTACAATGATGTCTGTATGTGTGTATGTGTGTGTGTATGTGTGTCAGTGTGTGTGTGTGTGTAACAACAATTTCGTCTACGATAACTTCCATACTACAATTCAAAAAATTATAATTCTTTCGAATTCCTCTTCGTTACATCCATGTGAAGAGCTGATTAGATTTTGGTTAGAATTGGTCAACCGGAAGTACCCTCATTTGAAGATTTTAACAGTTTTTCTTGAAAAAGCGATGTTAAATATCATTTTTTCACATTTAATGTTATTATAAATATTAAAGAATTATTTATTCTCTATACAATTTGAATGCATTTTATATTTCATATTAAATGGATATAGAGTTAAAAAATTATAAAGAAATTATATATCATATATTAGCCAGCTATTCTGGAAACAGCTGCTATATTAAGAAAATTCTGATTGAAAGGTGTCACTGTCAAGTGCAGTTGACAGTATGTATGTGTTATAATTTTCCTGGAAATATAGGATCTTTTGCTTTCTGTATGGAATTTGTATAAAATACATACAACTGCCTTAAGGTAATGTACAAGAAATAGAATCTTTTACAAGGAACTTTCTGTATGACATTTATACAAAATACATAGAACTGACGGAAGGTAATGTGCTGGCCACATCAGATTTTTTAAAATTAATTTTCAAAGTTTACATAAGAATAGCATTGGCATTAGTTTTGAGAACGATCTTACCGACATAGTCAAAATGTCAAAACCACACTTTTCTGCTGTCAGTCAAATATTTTCATATGTATAGTATATTCCGTAACTTAACCGCGGTGACCAAGGTTCTGGTTAAGCGTTCCGGAATGTAACCAAAACATAATTTCAGGAGTGAGGTTTCATTTCGGAATGTGGTTCCTGAAAGTTTTGGTTACTTTTTCGTGATCACAACGACCACAATTTTATTACTTCTTATAATAAATAAAATTGTATAAACAAATAATTCTTATTAATATATACTGATATGTATAATATTTACGTTAGTATAAAATAGACAAATAGAGTTGTGTTGTCGCGTATTTCTAATAATGCGGTGGTTCTCTGTTTTACCAAAACAAATTAACCAAGATGTTCCGAATCACAACCACTTTTCCATACCCATAACCTCACCACGTGAACCACAAGAAAACCATAACCACGGTCGTGGTTAAGTTACGGAATATACTAGTAATATCATAAGTGGTAAATTTTTGCCGGAAAATTTTTCAGATCGTTACGAGAGCTGGTTGCCTAGCAAATTATTGACTGGCATTGACAAAAAAATCACGAGTTGTCAAACAAGTGATTTTTGATGAATGCTATCAGATAAATTGCCAACAGGCTCGAGTAAAGCAATCGGAAAAATTTTGCAGGATAAAATTTAACCACGAATGGCATTCGGATAACTATTTCCAAAATAAAAATCAGATAACCATTTTTTTTTCTAGACAAATATCTAATTTTGATTGTGTTTTGAGGCGTTATATTTAAGTTAGCTTTTTCAATGTTTTAAATAGACTAGTTTTTAATAAAAACTGAAAACATTAAAAATATAGTCACTTTGACAAGTAGGTAAACAACATGCTTCTAAAACGTCAAAAAAATTTCGCTTACCAAAACTCACTTACTTGTAAAAATACGACATCTTATTGGGGTAAAGGTGCGAAATTTTTTTTGTGACGGTTTTTTGTCGAAATAAAACTTGGTAACTAAGTAGAATCCAGAATTTGGATTGGCTTATAAATTTATGAGTGATATAGTCATTAAATTTTTTTATTTTAAATACATTCAAACTAGTTCTCTTCAGCAATAATACACTTCATGCTTCATCATTTCTTCCTTTCACTTCTCAAAATCTCTAAACCAATGCCCTTTCGGAATTTGGAGTTAAGTAAATAGGCCGTAGGTTCCTTGTATGTTTATGATATCAGTCATATATCGATTTATTACATAGGACGTTTCGGACAAAATTTGTCCATCCTCAGCTATTACAAAGTGCAAGGAAAAAAATAGTTACAAAAAATATTTAAATAAAAAATCTGATGTGGACACCACACGACTTCCTTGTACGCAAGGCCAACATGAAATACTCGTATAGACCCAATTATAAAATTGCCGTAATTTAACACAACATTAATTTTGAAATAATTGCGTAGGCTTCCACAGTCTGAGTCATGAGAAAAATTCGTTTTCCGGGAATGGACTGTGTCATATTTTGAGTCAGAGCTCAACGTTTCGCCCGCAGTCATATGGGGCATCTTCAGGAGCAAGAGGGGGATAGTACTGTCTTGAACACGGTTACCCGACGTGTCAACCACGCTAGAGGCCGAGTTTAAGCAACAAGGAGGGAGACTCAGTTTACAAGGTTACTCGACGTGTAAACCACGCTAGAGGCCAAATAAACCAAGTGACGAAAGAAGGCCGAGAAGACAGTTATATACTAATCTAAAGATACGGTAGATGAGCAGAGCTAATGAGGACCAATGGGCATCGAGTTCGTAATGGTAGATTGGGCGTGTCGTGTTCCGAGAATCACCGGTTTCCACATGTGGCTCAAGAAATAGCCATCATCCCGATTGATGTTATTCGGATGTTTCCATATTTCTAAAGTTTCCCTGTATTTACGTCTGTAAAACTCAGGGACAGGAGCTAAAATGCGGGAATTTTCAAATAAGATGTTATGTCCTGTATTGTGTTGGTGTTCTGCGACCGCAGATGTTAATACCATACCATTACGCAGACAGCGTTTGTGTTCTGACAATCTAGTGTGAACACTCCTTCCTGTTTCACTTATGTATACTGTGCCGCAAGAACAAGGAATACTATAAACACCGGGTGACGACAAGGGTTCGCGTTTATCTTTAGTTTGGGGGAGTATTTCTGAGATCTTTTGTGGAGGTTTAAAAAAGACCTTAATATTGTTTTTATAAAAACGCAATTCTCTAAAACTATTTGAAGCATTTATTTCTAAAATCAAAATAAAACCATTTTATTCAAGAAAAACTGTTAATAACTTCAGGTAATATATCACTTCCGGTTAGTCTATTTTAACCAAAATCTACTATGTTGTTATTTCTATTGACATAAAAGTCTTATATACCAAATTTGAAAAGAATTGGATTATATTCTATAATAGGTTTTCATTAAAATTTATTATAGGTTTCAAGTAAAGTTCCACTTCTGGAAATTATGTAATGACCAAAAAGGAAAGTGCACAACTAGATGTTATAGCAGTCCTAAATACAAAATTTCAACTTCCTACGGCTTACCGCTTTTGAGTTATGCGAGATATGTACGTACGTACGTATACGTACGTACAGACTTCACGACGAAATTAGTCAAAATGGATTCAGGGCTGGTCAAAATGGATATTTCCGTTGAAATCTGAAAACCGAAATTTTCCGCGATACAATACTTCCTTTATTTTGTACAAGGAAGTAAAAACTGTAAATTCCGACTTACTAAGTACAAATATTTTTAAAATAATATAAATGATTGAAAATATATTTTGTGAACTACATTGTTACAAAATTAGTGCTCGCCCAAAATTCTGTCAAGAATTAATGCAGAAGATACAACATGTTAACTTCAGGGCAGCAAGTTGATCACTGTATACTTGCTGAGGATGGACAAATTTTGTCCGAAACGTCATATGTAATAAATCGACGCATGACTGGTATCATAAACATATAAGTAATGTTTTGAAACTAATTCAGGGGGAAAGTCGTCAAGTTAATATCAGACTTAAAAACTGTCAAATTATAAAACAATTCGAAAATTCTATCTAGTTAATTCTATATTCCACTCATAACATAACGGTACTTTAAAAAATAAGTTATTTTATTTATAACTTAATTTAAAAAACAGGTAGATGACCTTAAAATGATAGTGTAATTTTTTTTTCGACGGCTTAAGTGACATTCTCAATAATTATAGCGTGACCCTCATATAGAATGCACCACAATTATTTTTGTTCGATAAATAATTGCCGGTTTACATTTTCAACAATTTACAAAATCTATACAAGTGGTTAGAAATTTCTACAATATTCCTTTGGCTAATTTAAATATTGACGTAAAACTGTACGTCAAATGACTGGTGAAAATAATTCGACCAGTATTTTAAGAATGATCCTCTAGTCCAGATTTTGCTTCTGCCGACTCCATTTATTTTGGCACAATGAAAAACAACTTCGTAAAAATCCAGTGCGTACAGTAAAACCTACCTTCCAAGACATAAGTGACAATACGCCAAGTCATTTTGACGTCCCGCGAAGCGAGCGCCGCAAATGCCTGACACTGTTTGAAAGTTTTGGTTATATATATATATATATATATATATATATATATATATATATATATATATATATATACTGTGTGTCTGTCTTAAAGGTGTGTGAGGTGACTCCTGGTAAGCGCCCGTAAGGTGCAAATATTTCATCATTACCGATATCTGTGTACAATGCAGATTGGCAAATCCAGCAATGGGTAATATTTATTTATTTTATTTTATTTTATTTTATTTATCTTATTTTTGGATAAGCGAATTTTACTCTAAATTTATATCTTAAAATATAGTCTAATCTAATCCAAGTTACTACCTTTTTTAAACTCATCAACACGATTAAATCCCAATTACAGAGTGGCTTCACATTCACACACATCCATGTCTTAGTGGGATTCGAACCCAGAGCCCCGAGGGCACTCATGACATGAGGCGTTGCTCTAACCATTGAGCCACCGGAGCTATAATAAAATGAAGATTAAATTTTAAATAATAATATGGGGTCTCGTGGCCGCGTGCCTGAGTGTCAGGTCGCGAATCTGGGGAACCGGGTTCGATCCCGACCGACGCCAAATATTTCGAATTTTAAATGGCACAAAATTGACCCCTGTGGTGCACTCTCCACGCCAGCAATGAGTGCCCGTGAGGTGACGCCTGGTAAACGCCCGCACGGTACAAATATGTCATCATCATTACCGAAATCTGCGTACAAAGCAGATTGGCACACCCAGCAATGGGTAATATGCCGTGATGATATATTTATTTATTTTATTTAAATTTTAAATACCGGGATAGATTAGAATTCACTAATCCAAAAATGAGGATTAGCTTAAACATTTTTTTGAATCTTTAATTTTTATCAATCTAAACATACTTACATATTTATTTATGCTGGAAACTGCATTGAATTCTTTTTCTATTGTTCTATTTACTTTTTACCTTCCGTCACCTTTAGGTAAGGAAGGTATTGTCTTTGGTCAAAAAATTCGATGATGAGTTTTTAATCAATAAGCACGTTTTAGGGTCCCTAGAATACGAATTTACTATTTTTACGATGATGTC
Organism: Harpalus rubripes; assembly: GCA_963082715.1. Classification (NCBI taxonomy): domain Eukaryota; kingdom Metazoa; phylum Arthropoda; class Insecta; order Coleoptera; family Carabidae; genus Harpalus; species Harpalus rubripes. The sequence continues at coordinate 75,148,369 of OY720449.1, read as the reverse complement.
TGTATGTGTGTGTGTGTGTGTGTATGTGTGGATGTGTGTGTGTGTGGATGTGTGTGTGTGTGTGTGTGTGTGTGGGTGTGTGTGTGTGTGTGTAACAAAATTTTCGTCTGCGATAACTCTAATACTACAGTTACAAAAATTATAATTTTTTCGTGTATTTCTTCGTTACATCCATATGAAGAGCTGATTAGATTTTGGTTACAATTGGTCAACCGGAAGTACCATCATTTGAAGATTTTAAGAGTTTTTCTTGAAAAAACTATGTTAAATATGATTTTTCACATTTGATGTTATTATAAATATTAGAGAATATTTTATTCTCTATACGATTTGACTGCATTTTATACTTAATATTAAATGGTATAGAGTTAAAAAATTAAATTTCATAAAGTAGCCATAGCTTTGGAAACAGCTACTATATTAAGAAAATTCTGATTGAAAGATGTCAGTGTCAAGTGAAATTGACATAGTGTGTTTGTCTTATAATTTTTACTGGAAATATAGGATCTTTTGCTTTCTGTATGGAATTTGTATAAAATACATACAACTGCTTTAAGGTAATGTATGAGAAATAATAATAATAATAATAATAATAATAATAAATCTTTTATATCTGCAGATACATTACACTGTATATAGAAAACGTCACAAAATAATAATTTTCTTTATGAAATTTGCATAAAATACATGCAACTGCCGGAAGGTAATGTACAAGAAATAGAATATTTAATTTAGCAAGGAACTTTCCGTATGAAATTTGTACAAAATACATAGAACTGACGGAAGGTAATGTGCTGGCCACATCAGATTTTTTCTTTTTAAAACGTTACTATTATAATATTATTATGAAATGATTAGTTTTTTGATAGTTACATTTATCTGTCAGTTACATACATTTGAATAACTGCGTTTTGTTTGTTTAACGCGGAAATTCTGGAATTTAAATTATAGATAATTTTATAAATATATCCATAAAATATATAGAAAAAGTATTAATGCAAATCTATAGAAAATTTAATAATCTTTAATTTTTATAATAACATTAATCTCGAAAAAATAACATTTACAGGTATTTTTCGAAGAAAAACTATTTTGAGCTTCTAGTAAAGTTCCATTTCCGGTTATCCGATTTTCACCAAAATGTAATGGGCTCTTTCAATTACAGAAAAAGTTCGAAATACAAGGTTTCAAAATTTTCTGAATGATAGTATTTGAGTTAGAGTGGAGGATGCACATTCATACACACATACACAGACATCATCGTGAAAATGTTAAAATTAGATTCTAGGGACCTTAAAACGTGGTCATCTCGATATGCGATTTTTAGCACGATCCCTATACCTCCCTTACCAAGGGTAGCGGGAGGTAAAAAAGTCGATAATAAAACAGGGTTGCCAGGCGTCCCGGCGTCCCCTATTTCAGCAAAAATTTGAGTGTCCCGTTAAGTACTATTCGATACGCCCAATTGTGAGGAGTGCGATTTAATTAACATTTAATTATTATATATTTTATTTTGAGCAGTTCAATAGAATAATTGTAACTCAGTAATATAATTTAATGCATCATAATTATATTTCAATTACTAAATGTCTTGTAATGAATTCACAAATTTTATTAGAAAAAATAAAGATGCAAATAAAAATTTATTTATTATTTTTTAATATTTAAATTTGCTTCATTGTAAAGAACTCTATATTAGGTCTGTTCGTTTCGCTACTTTGCGTCTACGGTTTACTGCCGTCTCCATACAAAGTATATGGGCAACAGTAAACCGTAGACGCAAGGATGCGAAACGAACAAACCTATTATCTTACATTGCATTAATACACGTTTGATCTTGAAAATTTTCAATCCATCGATATATGTCCCGTATTGTGAAATTATAAATCTAGCAACCCTTTAATAAAAATATTTTATAATTATTTCTTCGTATTTTAAAGTGGTTCCGCAAAAATATTTTGCACCTGGCCTCCCAAGATCTAAAACGGCACTTGACACGCATGTTATTATTATTATATATTTTGTATACCGGGTGTCTTAGGCCGACCGACACATGGGCGATTAACATGTAAAATTAGTTAATTGTGAATAGTATCTCCCCAGTGCAAGATATTAAGATGAAATTTTGCATGCTTATCCGGGGATACTATTTCTATGGATTTCAATTCAAATCAGTCAATTTACAAGTGTAATATTAGAATAAATTAAAAAAAATTGTAGAAGTACCATGAATGTTATTCATATCTTGAAAATAATAGTATCTAAGCAACAGCTCTGATAGAGTAGGGGTAACGTGCGCGCTTTACAATTTAGAGAGTCGGGTTCGAAACCAACCGACAGCAATATATATTTTTTAATTTTTTCTTTTCAAAATAATTTTTATTATTAATACCCAGATAGCACAGACATATTCTGGGAATATTCTCCGATTATAAGTTTCAGTATATTAAAATATTCTCAGGAAATCCTTACAATCTCCATAGATATTCTCAGGTTATTTTGAGAATGTTATAATGTCCCCTTAAACAATGTCCTATAAATATTCTCCTATTATCCTAAATAATATTCTCAGAATAACATATAAATGACCTTATAATATATTAAGAAATAATCTTAGAATATCCTATAGATGTTGCAATCATATTACTCCTAGATTATTCTCAGATTATATAAGGGTAAATCAGATAAAATTTATTATTTTGTGTAAATATATTTATTTTTATTACAAACATAATTATAATGCATTATAGGAAATGGTACACACAAAGTTTGGAGTGAAAGTTGAAAAAGGGGGATAAATAAAATTTACTTTGTCTCGCGATTACACTGAGCCAATGTATTTTAATTAAATTTTATTTAAATAAATTAGAGCAGTGTGTTCACGACAATAAAATATTATTGTCCCTCTTTTTCATAATTATAATGCATTTAAACAGTAAATAAAAGTGTATTCCATACATCATAATAATTCGTATTTATTTCGTCGATATTTTCATTCTGGCGCCCCAGGTTTATTTTTTTAAAATTTGTTAGCCTTTCATTTGCTTTTGCTTACCATTTAGATGCATTGGTTTCCATTTGCTTGTCGGTCGTTGGATTGTTTCGTTGGACGGCTTCTAAAAAAATGTTAAAATAAGACTTGGTTCCGTGTGTTACGAGTTCTTTTTATAATAATATCGCTATTATGAAGCTCATGATTTTACATATTGTGCTTATGAAGGTAAACGGTATTTTTAATTAAAAGCGGTATATAAAAAGTGTGCTCGTAATAGAGGTTTTGTTAACACTTTAAAAATTTTATAATAAAATATCAATTAAAATTTTAATACTGATGTTTGAATTTTGATATACATATCTTTGTTTAAGCCTAGCTTATAAACATAAGTTTAAATGATTCAAAAGGGCATATTAAACTTTAAAAATAAAAATTAATTGAATATTTCACAGTAACGGAATCTATCAATTTGCCTTATTTACATGTTTAATCAAACTTGAACGTTTCGAGTTTATTTTAAATTGATATATAAATCCTTAAAAAAAAATACTTACTTTTATGACAACTGTAGCTAGTTTCAAATTTGAAAAATTATTTTTGCCTTTGTGACGAACCCAACTTTATTTAACAATTTAACATTTTCGGATACACTGTCACCTCCAAGGCGAGCAATATGATCAATCTAAAATCAGTAATTTTATTTTGAACAATATCAAAATGCAAAATAATATTATATTATATAACAAGAGATGAAATGTACATGTCATGCTACAAAACAAATCAAATATACTCACCAAGCCTGCGATTTTTTTTTTTTTTTTTGGTATTTTAAAATATCTTCCATATTGTCTAATTCTTCTAAAGAAGTCAATGGAAACTTTTGGTAGATCTGTAACTGCAAAATTTTTTTTATAAAAAGCAAATTACATGCATATGATAAGTTAAATATTTCGAAACAGCATTATAGAACAGACAAGATGCAAATTAGGTTAAGTTTAAAGTTTAACATGTTATTTATACGGATATTATCAAACCATACATTATAAATATAATAAATGGGTAAATACTTACATTATCATAAACACTATAAACGTACTAAACACAAAAATGAATTCTATAGATAAAAATATAAGCAACAAACTCAACTGCTTGTTGACATAGACCTAAAACCAGATACTACAAGTTTACGCTTGCGCCTTGCGCTACACTCGCGCATGCGTTATACACGGAACATCTGGTAGGGATGCCTCGCGAAGTTGGCTGTAAAATAATTTAAATACAAGAAGATACAGAAAAAAAAAAATTGTTTTTGGAAATACGCATATTTCAGCATTTTTAATATTATATATTAAGTAAAAGTAAAACAAAAAATATTATTAGAATATACCAGGAATAAATATAATAAAATATTCCACACGGAATATTACAGGATTATAAAACCAATAATACTCTTCGAATATACTTAAAAGAATATTCCAAGGATATTCTTATTCGGTATATATATTTTTATAATATTCAAGGAATAATTGGAATATATAAGTGCAATAAAGAAATTGAGAGAATATTGCGAGAATATCCTGTGCTATCTGGGTATGTTTTTAATCTTTTATTAATATTTAATTTAATAAAGTGGATACATTGTACGTAACAAGATTTATTTATTTAAAAAATATTAAATCGTACCTACTAATTACAACATTAAAATTTAAAAATTATAATAAATATTCCACTTTATTAAATTAAATATTAATAAAAGATTAAAAACATAGGTACTAATAATAAAAATTATTTTGAAAAGAAAAAATTAAAAAATAAATATTGCTGTCGGTTGGTTTCGAACCCGACTCTCTAAATTGCGAAGCGCGCACGTTACCCCTACTCTATCAGAGCTGTTGCTTAGATACTATTATTTTCAAGATATGAATAACATTCATGGTACTTCTACAATTTTTCTTAATTTATTCTAATATTACACTTGTAAATTGACTGATTTGAATTGAAATCCATAGAAATAGTATCCCCGGATAAGCATGCAAACTTTCATCTTAATATCTTGCACTGGGGAGATACTATTCACAATTAACTAATTTTACATGTTAATCGCCCATGTGTCGGTCGGCCTAAGACACCCGGTATAGTAAATGCTTACTAGTACATTTGACCACTAAAAATATCAAGAATGAAAAAAAAATATTTTCCCTTTTGTTTTCTCTGTAGAATTACTTCAAACAGATCTACCGTTGAAAATATCAGAATATATTCTCATTAATTTTTTCCTATAGCGGATGTAGGCTTCGTGCAAGTTCATATTAATATTTAGTTGTGAAATGGTTTTGTCCTTGCCTACGATGTTTAATAGCAAGTTATAAAGATAAAAACATCGAATTAGTAGGCAGATTGGTTGACTAACGTAACCTAACCTAATCTGAACTTGGAGGGGAATTCCTCGTAGTTTTTGTGAATAGGAAAAAACTATTAATTTGTTTTGATCAGTGAGAACAGTTTTTTGTTCGAATTCTTCACCAAATGAAACTGAGGTGATGATTTATCTATACATATGTGAAGAGTTTTATATTTCAAATAAAAGTCTATGTGTATCTATAAATTAATATATTAATTAGAAAACCGTGAATCTGAAATTCATTTGCTGTTTTGAAATGTTATCCTTGAAAAAATATCTCAATTAATAGTACATTGGAAATTTTTAAACCACATTTCATATCAATGTAAACAAAATATATCATCTTTTTTAAATATCTCCATTTCTATATTAAGATGTCCTAAAAATATAATTTTAAAATATTCCATTAAACATTTAAAATACTTCCTGTGTTATAAATTCTGTAACATCGTATTTTGCATCGCTAAAATCGCTCCAAGCTATTCTACATCGATTTTTAAAGCAAATATGTTCTGATAATATAATATGTACTTTGTAACGTGTGGGACGATGTTTAACTTTTCTCCGCAGATTGGTTCATGTTTACCCTTTTCAATTTAAAATGTGTTCTGTAACAGAAACAAAACATGGATGGATATAACACGTGTTTTACCATTTCTGTAATCCTATATATAAGTCAATTTCCTTTTACGCTGATTTCTAAATGATTTATTTTTACCTTAAACGGCGATTACTTAACACTACAAAAACATATGAAACTATAGACTTATAAAGTGTAGTGGGGTCCTATGCTTTACCACCTGTGGGGTGACAGGAGAAAAATAATTTTCTTAAACCAGCTTTTAGGGGACAATATACATAGGTACCGGGTGTCCCAAGCAATCGTTGACAGCTATTTAACATGGGAAAATTATCCATTTCGTATAATTTTATGGGGTACTGCTTCAGAATTTTTTCCCACCTTTTTTCTATGAAAAATGATTGAGTTTACATTTTTGGTAACCCGAGTAAACGTAGACCAAGAATTTTTACCTCCCGCTACCCTTGGTTAAGGGGGTATAGGGATCGTGCTAAAAATCGCATATCGAGATTTTGGTAAATGACCACGTTTTAAGGTCCCTAGAATCCAATTTTAACAAGAAATGGCACTTTACTTGAAGCTCAAAACTGCCAAAATTAGAGTAAAATTCGCTAATCCAAAAATACGGATTAGCTTAATCTTTTTTGTGACTCGGGCGGTAAATGGCGGGAGGTATTGTGTTGGTCACACCAGATTTTTTTATCAGTGGACGTGGGCGTATGTCATTATTATAGTTATATTTAAAATGATTGACAGCAATGTATTATCGCGTTTCTTTAAAAAGCTGTCATCAAACTGTCATCAAAATCAAAATGATGTATGAAGAAAACGTACAGATCATAAAATTGTACAGAGTGATCAAAAATGGTTGAAGGTCACGTAATCACTTTTGTTCCACAATAATGTCAAATTTATATTCCAATATTCCATAATTCATCCAAACTATACTACAAATTTCTTTCGACGTTTAAAATATAGATTTTAAACTTACAAAAACTGTATATTTTATTCAAGTATTCCGCCATTTAATATTGGGTTACGTTACATCGCCTTTATTAGTAATTTAGTTTAATTCTATTAGACATTGTGTCCCTAAGCCCTGCAATTTTTTCTGTGCATATCGTCCCATATTTTTTGCAAGGCAGGTTTTACTGTACGCCCTGGATTCTTACGAAGTTGTTTTTCATTGTGCCAGAAGTAAAGGGTCTCAGTGGAAGCTAAGTCTGGACTAAAAGATGCCCCTTAAACTGCCGGTTGAACTATTATCACCCTAAATTTGGCCCACGGTTTTAAGGCTACATTTAAAGTAGCTGAAAGAATTTTTTAGAAATTGCTAACCACAAAGTTTACAAATAGTATATTAAAGAACGTGTTTTAGAAGACATGTTTTTTTTCGCACGCGTCAAAATTTAGAAAACGAGCGTTAGCGAGTTTTCTAATTGACAAGTGCGAAAGAAAGTTTTATGATTTTGAGTTCTTTATAATATTTTTATATTTTGCGCCTCTTCTACAATAACATTTACTTACTCAATTTGTGATTATATTTGTAACCATTTGTACATTTTCATGTAAATAATCTTCCCTAAATAAAAAAATCTGATGTGGCCAACACATAACCTCTCGCCAGATATTTTACCTGGTTGTACGCATAAAACGAAAATATTTTTAAATACAAATACATATATTCATGCTCACTACAAAATAATTATTTTAATATAAATTATGTACAACATTTTCTTTATATTCAATATCCTGAATTTTTTTTTCTACTTTCCTTTTCTTTTTCTTTTATTCGTCATTTTTTCGCAAATTCCATTTATATTCTTTTTTAGGTATATTCTTTTGCGTTGTTGACTTTTTATTTATTTTCATAATCTTCATAATGATGTACAAATATTTTTGACAGTGACATTTATGTGTGAATTACAAACATTTGAATTTCTTGCCTTGAAGTAGTTTGATATAAGAATTTTTACATTAAATTATTTTATATGCATTTCTTTATCTCTAAATCTATAGAAGATATAATAATGAATTTATATTTATCGAATAAAGAATTTAACGTTCTTTAATATAAGTATTTACATAAATTTTCGATAAATAATCATTTAGATGATTTTTTTCTTGTAACTACTACTTCCGGTTATCCAATTGTTACAAAAACTTAATCAACTCTTTCCATTATGGGTAGATTGAGGAATCCGTAGTTAAAAATGTCTTAAGTCTTATAGTATTTGAGAAATCGTGGATCCAACATCCACACACACATCCACACACACATCCACACACACACACACACACACACACACACACACACACACACACACATCCACACACACATACACACGCACGCACGCACGCACGCACGCACGCACGCACGCACACACACACACACACACACACACACACACACACACACATGCGATTTTTAGCAAGAATCCAATACCTCTCTTAGCGAGAGGTAAAAAAAAAATAATAATAATTTCAACATTATATTATTAAAATGTATTGTCAATTAACTAAAAATAAATTAGGTAAAAATGGGTTAAAGAAACGTCATCTAGTACCAACCGTCTAAAACAAAAAAAATTGTATCGAAATGAAGGTCATTACGATACGCAATTGCGTATCGTAATGACTTCATTATGAACGCAAAATATAAAAAATATATTATGAAATTAATTCAAAGTTACATATTTCTAGAAAACAAATAAATATTTCAAAAAATTATAAATTTATTTATTAAAAATCTCAATTTAAAATACTATACATAAATATACTCGTTTATTTGAGAAAATTAAATTAAATTTAAATGAAATAAACCACGGTCAAGTAAATAATAAAACTGCGAATGAATAAAATACATTTCATATTAAAAATTAAATTATATTTGTTGCAAGGTTGCAATAATTGAATGAATGAAGTACCCCTTAATTATGAATATTTATTTGCTAAAAACCTGTGTAAGTTTTATAATTTGTTGAAAATGTAAACAGGCCGAACTATTATAAGTTTGGGTTCGTATATTATAATGCCATGATATTAAAATAATACAATACACTCGTGAACTGAGCAAATTAATAAGAGACGCGTAGATTAAAGACTATATAGACAACAAAATCAGGGCCGGTTCTAGGCGGGTGCTTGGTGTATAATATATCATTTGTATCCACAGTTTCGTATTAGTAATAAAAAAATTTAATTTATTTTTATACCTTATAAATACTTAAGATTTCATCATAAGTACACAAGCCATCTCTTAGGCCTGGCGACAGACGCAGGCCACACAAAAACTATAAACCCACCGTAATAAATAACTTTGCACCATCAAAAGCGCGAAAAATTCATTTCTAATATGTACTAGTCTTCGTATCACGTAAGAAAATAACAAATGGCACTTGAGAACCGAGGGTATATATTTTATTCTGCCGATTGCAGAATTTATTTCCATATCTAAACCAACGCTATTTTTTACATGAAATGAACAATAACAAAGTCTCTCCATTATTTATAATATAACATTGTTTTGTTATAATTATATTATATTATAATAAAAATCTGGTGTGGTCAACACAATACCTCCCGCCATTTACAGCCCGAGTCACAAAAAATATTAAGTTAATCCCACATAAACTAAAATCTTAAATAAATAAGATAAATTTATATACCGTGTGGCGCTCGAAATCCGTTACATAGGCATTTAACACGGGAAAACAGTTTTTCCTAGCGCGTTGCTACCCATATTATTTTAGAAAAAAATTCTTCAAATAAAAGTTGTAGAACATAAAATTCTGCATTTGAATCAATAAGCAAAATTAATTTTGCACGCTTTGTAGCAGCAGAAATTAGGTATGAAAATGTCGAAAATCTACTCAAAAGTAGTGATAGCCATGGATTTAACAAAAAGCTTAACAAACAAACGTGTGTTTATCTGTCATAAAAATTTATTTACAATTTAATTTTTCAATTAAATTATCATAACGTAAAATTCTGAAGCAGAATAATAATTTAATTCTTCTATACTGTTCAAATACTCATTTTTCTGGACAAAAAATCACAATATTTGACATTTAAGTCAACACATTTGTTTATCTTCTTTCTTTTAATTTCATGGCTAGCACTATTAAACTGAAATATTTAAAAAATTTATATTCAATTTCTGAAGTTACTAAACATACGAAATGCATTTTGTTTACTGATTTACATGCAGAATTTTATATTCTACAACTTTTATTTGAAGATTTTCTATCTAAAATAATTTAGGGAGCAACGCGCTAGCAAAAACGGTTTTCCCATGTTAAATGCCTATGTAACGGATTTCGAGCGCCACCCGGTATATATATATATATATATATACATATATATATATATATATATATATATATATATATATATATATATATATATATATATATATATATATATTATTGTTAACTTTGTATTTCTATGTATATTTTTAGCGTCGGCCTGATGATGGCAATTAAAGCCGAAATCGATCGCCACATAATTAAAAAAATTTGACATTCTGCATCTCTCTCTTTCTTTAACCTTCATTTATACAATGCAGAACTACCTGGAGTCCTTTTGCCAATTTAAGTTAATCCTTATTTTTGGATTACCGAAGTAACTACCTTTTTTTAAACCCCTCAACAGGATTAAATCCCAATTACAGAGTGGGTTCACATTCACACATCCATGCCTTAGTGGGATTCGAACCCAGAGCCCCGAGGGCACTCATGACATGAGGCGTTCCTCTAACTATTGAGCCACCGGAGCTATAATAAAATGAAGATAAAATTTTAATTCTGGGTAGAATAGAATTCACTAATGCAAAAATGAGTATTAGCTTAAAGATTTTTGTGAATCGTTAATTTTTATTAATCTAAATACATACCTACATATTATGCTGAAATTGAAATCCTTTTCTATTGTTCTATTTAGTTTTTCTTTTTAAAACGTTACTAATATTATTATGAAATTATTGGTACTTTGAGGGTGACATTTATCTGTCAGTTACATGCATTTGAATAACTGTGTTTTGTCTGTTTAAAGCGTAAGCTCTGGAATTTAAATTATACATAATTTTATAAATTTATCCATAAAATATATAGAAAAAGTAATAATGCAAATCTATAGAAAATTTAATAATCTTTAATTTTTATAATAACATTAGTCTCGAAAAGATAACATTAAAGGTATTTTTCAAAGAAAAACTATTTTGAGCTTCTAGAAAAGTGCCATTTCCGGTTATCCAATTTTTACCAAAATCTAATGGGTTTTTTCCAGTACAGAAAAAGTTCGAAATACAAGGTTTTAAAATTTTTTGAATGATAGTATTTTCGCAAATTTTATAAGAAAAAATAAAGATGCAAATAAAAATTTATTGGCAGCTGCAAAATCGCATAAAAATATAAATTTAAAAATGTTTTTTAATATTTAAGACTGATAGTGTTATTTTTGTTAAAGAATTTTACAATAGTTTCTAACTTCTATTCGATTTAATTTTTTTAAGAATTTATTGTATTTGCTTCATTGTAAAGAAGTCTATATTATCTTGCTTTGCATTCAAACACGTTTGAGCTTCAAATTTTTTTAAAAATCGGCTGCGGGGCATTTTTTTCTTACAAATTTTGAATCCATCGGTATATGTCCCATATTGTGAAATTATACATCTAACAACCCTAATAAAAATATTTTGTAATTATTTCTTCATATTTTAAAGTGGCACCCGGCCTCACAAGATCTAAGACCGTCACTGTACATAATAAACTCATTTTTATGTAATATTAATTCAAACTTATCGAAATTATTTTTAATTGTTAATAATCTACTGTACTTAACTACGAGTATTATATTATCAAGTATTTGTTAGTTCATAAAGTGAAAATAATAACTTAGTTATCAAATTGTAGGTTAGTAAGTTTTTTATTGTTTAAAGTCGAAAACAATTACCCTTTTTCGTCCAAGCTATTAACGTATACTTTGTAGTTAGGTACATTCTCGTATGTATGTTCTGACTCTATGACATTGTATGTACATTTATGTTCTCCACTCGGTTCTCCATGATGGTATTATGACTTCATGATTTATTCACAAATTTTATGCAAAAAACATGGCACATTCCGTATGCTCTATTCTCACAAAATTACTGATTATGGGTATGGTTAGACGGTTATTCAACTTCTCTTGGTTGCTTTGAAAAACTTATCTGACACATGTTACTTATCACTACTGTATTCAATTTATGCAAAAATAGATCACTTACATTTTTTGTAGATCGCTTTAGACACCTTCACCTAGCACCTAGCCATCCCCGTTATTATAAAATTTAAAGCGTGAAAACTTCTTTTTCTGTTAAATGAAACGATGATTTCTGACGTTTACATATTTAACATGCCCTACTGGCCGTCATTAATTTAGTTCTCTAAAATTCCGCAGATGTCGCATGCTATCCTGCAGGTCCCAATAATGAAGAATACAGATTTTTACGATTTTGTCGTTATACAAAACTCAGAAACGAGTAGAGTTCTGCGTATCAATTATTTTGAATAAATGAGTTGTTACGTTACCTCACTTCTTTAATGAAATTAGAAATTATCAGTGGCGTAGCATTGGGGGATACAGTAACGTCATTATATTTTGGTTTATAACTTAGTCGTTGATATTGTAATGCAAAAAATACACACTCAGCAACGGATAAATAACTCCAAATGGCACCATATCTATTCATTTTCATTTGCATAGCTCAACTTTTTCTAATCATCTTTGTCTATTTCAAATCTAATTTAAAAATCCCTCTAATGAATCAGCAGGCCCAGAAGTTCCATTACAGTTGTTCCGCTTGCAAAGTTAGAGCTATGTTGCATCCCCACATTGCAGAGCCAACCCGGAGCCTCCGAGATACTACGAGCCTACAACTGGCGCGCGTGACGTCACACTAGTGGCCCAACTTTTGTACAGTGTTTAATGGGAGCTACGCAGTTTTTTCAAAGTATTACGAAAACTGTGGCAGATATGAAAAAATGTATATAAACAATATTATAGATCATAAAATGATTTATCAAAATGCGTTAACAGAACATATTTATGTTCTGTAGTTTAGCTGTAGGAAGCGTATAAAATAACAAGGTCAGATGACACATCTTAACTTTTTTCAAAATTTTGCGTAAACTGTGACAGATATAAAAATATGTATATAAACAATATTATACAACATAAAATTCTCTAACAAAGTATGTTAATATAAAATATTTATGTTAAGTCATTTAGCCGTAGGCAGCGCATAAAATAATATATGTAAAGATACATATTGCCTCTTTATTTTCCCACTTAGAAATTTGTAAAAATTCTGCCTGTTTCGGTGCTAGAATGTAATTACAAAATAAAAATAAACGTAAATAATTGAAAAATATTTAATTTTTACCAAAATAAGCCACAGGGAAATTGCAAATTAGAAATAAGTAACAATTTTGACTTGATTAAAATATAATCCAGAACAGAAAACCAATAATTACAAATTAAACTATTCCTCTCTACAATATTGCATCGTAAATTCTGCAGTTACTAAATAAAATAAAGAGTCAATATGTATCTTTACATATATTATTTTATGCGCTTCCTACGGCTAAATGACTTAACATAAATATTTTATATTAACACACTTTGTTAGAGAATTTTATGTTCTATAGTATTGTTTATATACATATTTTTATATCTGTCATAGTTTACGCAAAATTTTGAAAAAAGTTAAAATGTCATCTGACCTTGTTATTTTATACGCTTCCTACAGCTAAACTACAGAACGTAAATATGTTCTGTTAACGCATTTTGATAAATAATTTTATGATCTATAATATTGTTTATATACATTTTTTCATATCTGCCACAGTTTTCGTAATACTTTGAAAAAACTGTGTATCTCCCATTAAACACTGTACAAAAGTTGGGCCACTAGTGTGACGTCACGCGCGCCAGTTGTAGGCTCGTAGTATCTCGGAGGTTCCGGCCAACCCCTTAGACCGAGCGCTCACCATTATTCTATAATGCATGTGAGTTAGTGAGATGGTGGGTGAAGTCGGTATATCACCTGTGAACATTTTGGAACGAGAATGCAACGAATGGTATTGGAAGGAAATAAGGATGGATACGTATTTCTTTTCTCCCAAAACGACCATAAAGAAAATTTTTCTTGCGTTTCATATAATTAAATATATTTAAAAATTCTGACAAATGTATTTAATTTTTCATTTTACATAGTAACTATTATTTCAATTTTCAGTCTATTACCAATATTTTTTTCTATAATATTTTATACTTTTGTTAGTAGAGTGATAATAAATTCTTGCATTGTAAATACTTAGGTTCCTATTTATTTAAAACTGCTTTATTGTTTATGTAATTTGTTAATTCATATTTCTAATATTTTATTCTTAAAATCTTTTAGTGACAGAGTTTATATGATACATTTGAATACGTAAACTATGTACTCCAGACTCAAGGAAATTTATTTCTTATTGATTAAATTTCCTTGATTCTGGAGTACATAGTTTACGTAATGGGGCATTAGAAGACTATTTTAATGTTGTGTTATTTGGGAAAAAATACATGGGTCACTAGAGAGATATCGGCGAAAATGTAATTTTGTAGTTTTTACTTGATTGTATATAGTAAAGGAAGTATTGTAATTGCTAAAAATTTCGGTTTTCTGATTTTAACAGAAATATCCATTTTGACCACCCCTGAATTCATTTTGACCAATTTCGTCGTGACGTCTGTACGTACGTATCTCGCATAACTTAAAAACGGTAAGCCGTAGAAAGTTGAATTTTGTATTTAGGACTACTATAACATCTAGTTGTGCACCTCCCTTTTTGGTCATTACATAATTTCCAGATGTGGAACTTTACTTGAAACCTATAATAGATTTTAATGAACAATTATTTTAAAATGTAATCCAAAACTTTTTAAATTTGGTATATAACACTTTTATGTCAATAGGAATAACATAGTAGATTTTGGATAAAATAGGCTAACCGGAAGTGATATATTACCTGAAGTTGTTAACAGTTTTTCTTGAATAAAATGGTTTTATTTTGATTTTAGAAATAAATGCTTCAAATAATAATTTTAGAGAATTAAATTCTGCGTCTAGCACACCTAATATTATTAAATTAACCGTTTGTATAAGCGAGATATGTAAATTTAAAAATTATAAACTTTTTGGTTTTTGTAATAAAGTTTGCTATGGATTAAGACAAAAAAGTACAAAAAATAAAAAAATTAATGTTAATGTCAAATTACGTCAAATACATGAAATTTTATAATTGGGTTTATATTTTATGTTGGTCTTGCGTACAAGGAAGTCGTGTGAGTCCACATCAGATTTTTTATTTTTGTAATATCTTCCAAATGTGAAATAATACTAGATTTTAATTTGCACATCTTTAAGGCACTGTTTTATGTTCTTTCGAAAGACGATGCTCAATTTTTTATCACCATTAGTTTTCGAGTTATGATGTGATAGTTTTAATTTTTATATGGACGCTATATTGGAAAGTTGCACCATTGAAAAGATAATTTTTTAGCTTTCCAATTCCAACCATGTGTAATTTGTTTCAAACAGCGAAAATACAACAATTTCTAAATTTATAAGTTAAAAACATTGGCTGTTGCAGTGAAACAATTGAAAAATACAATTGGAAATAACAATTTGATTATTTTCATTGATAATTTCGTTAATTAGTTCTCAAATTTTATAAAGACTTAATATTTTTATTTGGACGTCATAGTAAGTAGGCAATGACAAGTATGTTAGAAATATAAAAGAATATGAATATTATAAACTTAAAATTAAACAAATCATAATACCTGACCGAAGATTTCATTTGTTTCATTAACAACCATTGTTTTTAATCTATAAATTTAGAAATTGTATTTTCGATGTTTGAAACAAATAAAAATAGAAAAATTACACATAGTTGGAAAGCTAAAAAAATCTCTTTTTAATGATGCAACATTCCAATATGGCGGCCATATAAAAATTAAAACATTGACATCATATATCAAAAACAAATAGTGATAAAAAAAGAAAGAACATAAAAAATGTCTTAAAGATGTACAAATTAAAATCCAGTATGTTTTCACATTTGGAAGATATTTACAAAAATTAAAAACTGCAAAATTTACATTTTCGCCTATATCTAGTAACCTATGTATTTTTTCTCAAATAACAAAACACCATAAAAATGGTCTTCTAATGGGGCAGCTTTTGTCTAATTTAACTGACTTCGTAGCTCTTATAGTTCTCGAGATCCCCATGTTGGAAAAGTTATTCTGGACAGCCTGTATAAGGTATGATGAAAAAACGCATATGCACCTCGAGTCGTATAGTGCAATTACTGTACCTAGGACTCTTGGAACATAAATAACTATTATTGAGCGTAAATCAAAGGTAAGGTTTAATGACTATTTCACGAATTGAACCAAATCAGGTATTATCATGAGTAGGATGAGTATACGTTTAATGCGTATACAGGGTGTCTCAATAAGTTTGCTCACTATTGGTAACTTTTTTATTTGAAGAGATACGAGTTTGGTTAAATTAGCAAAATTGTGCCATTTTAAATTACAAAACTACTGATATCAGCAAATATAAATTTATATCAGCGGTTTTATTTATTTTAAATAGGAACATATATTTTTTCGTAAAGCAGCCAGCTATGCTATAACCATGGAAACATCTATTATATTCTAATTGATAGATGTCAGTGTCAAGTGTAATTGTCATATTATGTTTATGTTATAATTATACTGGAAATATAGAAACTTTCTGTATGGAATTTGTGCAAAATACCTAGAATTGGCTTAAGGTAAGTTACTGGAAATATGGAATCTTTTACAAGGAACTTTCTGTGTGGAATTTGTACAAAATACATAAAACTGACGGAAGGTAATGTGCTGGCCACATCAGAATATTTTTACGTAGAATTAGAATATCCTGAATGAAATTAGTGAATATTTTGTTTCGTCACTTGATCATATTTTTTTTATTAAATGTCAACATATACAAAATACTCACTTATTTCTTTCATGGCAGTCTAATTCTACGTAAAAAGTAACATTAATTCATTTTTTTCATACTTGGCACTCTTTTTATAGACATATTTAAATAAAATTAATATAAAACTTAATATGGACTTTTCTCAAAAAACAATCGTTATCGAGGGTATAAAACGATTAAATCGTTGAATTCGGAATTAAGTTCTCTAGAGAATAAGCAAATAAAAAATATATATTCCTATTTAAAATAAAAAAGTTAGGTCTCATATTTTGAGAACCGCTGATATAAATTTGTTTTTGCTAATATCACAATTTTTTAAATTCAAAATGGCATAATTTTGTTCACTACCCAAATTCGTATCTTACCAATAGTGAGCAAGCTTATTGAGGCAGCGGTAGCCTATATTCAAAAATATTTAAGGTATGCACGGTTTCTTGTAAAATAAAGCATTTTAATTGATTTAAAATATGATATAAGGGATAAAGTCATAGATAAAGCATAATATTCTGTTCGTGTGTAATAGCTGTTATTTTTTCAGATGAATTGAACACTTAATCTTCCTGAGTTATAGTCATCATTACACGGTTGTTGAATAATATAGGTACTACAACTTAAAATGTCAGTCATTTGTTTTTATAAACATAATCCACAGAAATATTATGCCGGTAGCGCTCGAAACCCGTTACATAGGCATTTAACATGGGAAAACATTTTTTCCGTGCGCATTACTTACCAAATTATTTTAGAAAAAAATTCTTCGAATATAAGTTGTAGATTATAAAATTCTGCATTTGAACTAATAAACAAATTTTATTTTGCATGCTTGGTAACGACAGAAATTAAGTATGAAAATGTTGAAAATCATCTCAAAATAGCGATAGCAGTGGAATTAAAACAAAAATCTTAACAAACGTGTGGCTTTTTTCATGTCATTAAATTTAATTTGTTTTTTAATTTGACAAAAAATAACCAGATTTGTTAAGCTTTTTGTTTTAATTCAATATCTATCACTATTTTTGAGTGATTTTTGGCGTTTTCATATTTAATATCTGCACAATTAAATTTGTTTATTGGTCAAACGCAGAATTTTATTATCTACAACTTATATTTTTTTCTTAAATAATTTGGGAAGCAACGCGCAAAAGACAAACTGTTTTCCTACGTAACGGATTTCGAGCGACATCAGGTATGCACAAAACAAATATAAGGTATCCAGCCAGTAAATGGGTTTACGTCACCGTTCAGGGATTTTTGAAATTCTCTTTAGGTATATTTTTAAATATATTTAATTAATGCCATTTTATTGGTATTTCTATTATTATTATTATGTATTTGAAACCATTAATAGAAATAATTATATTTAGAAATTGATTATTTTTGTTTTTACCTTCCGTTACCTTTAGGTAAGGAAGGTATTGTCTTTGGTTTTTAATGAATAAGCACGTTTTAGGTTCCATAGAATGCGATTTTACTATGTTGTGTGACGATTTTTTCGGATCACATACCTTCAATACCACCTTTCCAAAAATTATAACTTTTGCGTATGCCTTTTCTTTACATGTACATGAAGAGCTGATTAGATTTTGGTTACAATTGGTGGACCGGAAGTACCCTAATTTGAAGATGTTAACAGTTTTTCTTGAAAAAACTGTGTTAAATATCATTTTTTCACATTTAATGTTATAAATATTACAGAATATTTTATTCTCTATAAGATTTGATTTTCATTTTATGGATACAGAGTAATAAATTTATACAGAAATTAAATTTCATAAAGCAGCAAGCTGTGCTATAACCATGGAAACATCTACTATATTAATAGTATGTTCCGTAACGCAACCGGTTCGACCAGATTTACGGTTTTGTGTTCCGTAAGTTCTGAAATTATTTACCGGTTTCCATTTGGGACGCGGTTCTTGAAAATGGTTGGTAAAAAGTCGGACCACGGCAACCACGAAATAATCCTGGTTCATAACAAAATCAAACGATATCCGTCAGTGTCAAATTTTTAAACCGCATTTTAAGTGGTATTACTAATAATTATTATAGATGTAAGTATGAAAACATTATTTATATTTGAGATATTGGTGATTGTGTTATTTTTATTGGCATTATTCAACGGTATCATTCATTTAGTTAATTTGTATTTTTGTTAGGTTGTGTCAATTTTAAATGTCATATCAATTAATGTCAATCTGTTCCGAAATAGATGAAAATATTCAGGAACCATGGTATACCCGGAATCAAGATGCAGGTTTTTTGGTTGACTTACGGAAGATAGTATAAGCAAAGTCTGATTGACAAATGTCAGTGTCAAGTGCATTTTATAGTATGTTTGTGTTATAATTTTCCTGGAAATATATATATATATATATATATATATACATATATATATATATATATATATATATATATATATATATATATATATATATATATATATATATATATAATCTCTTACAAAAAAAATTCTGTATGGAATTTTTACAATATACACAGATCTGACCATGATCTGACGGAAGGTAATGTGCTGGCCACATCAGATTTTTTATTATTGGCAATTCCGAACATTCATATTACTACATATTATATGTCTTCAGTGTGCTTCAGTATATTTCTCAACCTGTATTGAAATTTGTTTTTGTGATTCCTGGTTGGATTATTCTTAAACTAAAATACTACTCCATTTTACGATTATTTCTAAGACTATACTTACCGAAGAACGAAAATCATTGTATAAAAAGATAAATATCATCTATAAATTATTAACATAACAAAGACATTGACACATAAAATGTCAAACCTAAATTTGATATTTCAAATTATTAGTCCAAACTGAAATTTCGTGCCATTTAACGTCAATAGGATGAGCCATAAGGGCACTAAATGTGGTAATAAGACAAAGGTGAAGATATTAGACATATATGTCGAATAAACAATGAAGGAAACCATAAATAAAACAGAGATAAATATACAATTACTTATTTGGCGGTTCAGATATGACGTGAAGCTCAAGTGATCGTAATCGATGTTAACTTATTTCTTCCCGTAACAATAATTTATATTTATGGAGGTAACCCGCAGATCATATTTTAATCCGTTTTACATGCTCATGTAAACTTATTAACACATGACTTCATTGTTGCTAGTGATATTACATTTATGACGTAAACCCTTTGACTGACGGGATGCCCTTTTCATATATGTATATACATTATATATAATTAAAGATACGATTATCTTTGTTTTGTATTAATCTTAGGATATTTTGGAAGATTTTTAACATCACATTCCAGACACTTTGAAGACTTACAAATTAGTTGAAGTTCAAGGTAATGAAAATTAAATTACCTGTAACTAAATCAAATTTAAGTTCGTAATTCACAGTCCGTTACCTTTAATAGACTTTTATTACCCACTAGTCTTGTAGATACACATAAATTTGATGACACACACTATTCCATAAAAATAAATTGTATCTAAAAACTTAAATACTTAATTATGACATTTCTTAACCACGAATATGATGAATTAAGAGTTTTTTATTTAATTTATGGAATTCATTTTGTAAGTCTTCATAAAAACAAAATGATTTATAATTACATGTGTATCATTTATACACAAAACATGTAATTAAGCTGTAAAATATAAGCATTAGTAAAGGTTAATTTGCTTAGTTATATTTATTTCGTTAATGACCCTGGGTTATGTAAAACAAGCTTTCATGGAAAAAGAAAATAATTCTTTTAATAAAAAAATGAAAGAAAATATTATATATATATATATATATATATATATATATATATATATATATATATATATATATATATATATAGGGCCGGATTTACGGTCCGCGGGGCCCCCTAGCAGATTGCGTAGGTGCCCTCCCCCCCATAAAAAAACAGTGCCAAAGGCGGTCAAGCAGGGCCCGCGTTAAAAAAAATTTGAAATAAAAAAATTTAATTGATTTTTTTGCAAAAAAATATATAAATATATTATAATATATATATATATATATATATATATATATATATATATATATATATATATATATATATATATATATATATATATATATATTATAAACATGTAAAAACATGTATTATTACACATTACTATATATGTACTCGTAATACATATCTTTTCATTTTCGGGGCGGTTTCGCACAAACAAAATTTTTTTTCTTGCGTTAAAATAAATTTGATTGAAATAAACAATATATATATATATATATATATATATATATATATATATATATATATATATATATATATATATATATATATATATCAGATAGTGTTGTGAAAGAGGTGACATCTGCCCGAGCAGTTGAATATACAGACGCTGTTGAGGCAGTTGAGTATATAGACGCTGTGGAGGTCGGTAGGCGGTTAGTTGAACGTGGAATAAGTATATGTGATATAAATATAGTGATATAAATATATATATAGAGTCTGCAACAGACCGGCAGTCTAAGATTGGAACGCGTAGTGAAATAAATAATTTATAATATCGTGGAAATAAATAGTAATGTTAATTAGTTAAATAAATAGTGTTATTTAGTTTATTATGTCTTAGTCTTAATTAGTTTTTAATAATAGTTTAATATTAGTAATAGTAACTTTCATTAAATTTAATAAACACTTAATTTTAATTATAATAATTGTCTAATATTTACACTTCACCCAAATAATAATTTTCCACCCTCTCTCTTTCTAGACTATTGTCATGGACTACGGAATCCGCAGAAATATTTATTGCTAGGCTGACCGTTACTTTCTTGGTGGTTTTGCATAAAATCCGAGCTTTAGCTATAATATAAATATTCGCATTTTTGTGTGTATGTTGGATTTGACTGTCGTTTATTCCTACTTTCGGTAATGAGAAAGGCTATGGGCGAAAATATTTTTATTCCTGCTTACACCCGTTATTATAGAAATGTTTTGAACAGACAAAAGGTTTCAAGTTGTGTATCTAATTAGGAAACATCATGTCTCAATAGAAGGATTAACATGTTTTACCTACAAACGGTAATTTCCGGTAGATAAAATGTATTTTGTCTCGAATATCTACCAGCATAGAATTTTTTCTGCCACTTAACTTTTAATACCTTCTTTCATTAAAATAAAATGACATTTAACATTTATATTTCATTTTTATAAGTAGTATATAATCAATAAAAAAATTGTTTTGTCGATTGCCATTAAATATGCGATTTTTTGACAGGTAGCAGTCTGAAATACGTGAATTTTAGTACATATTGTTTGGTTTTACATTAGCAACTACGGTTTCATCAAGTCAAGTAGCTTGATGTTTTTGTAAATTCACTTGAATCAAGCTTTTCAAAAATTCATTACTTGACTTGACTTTCTATCGTTACTACTTAACCTGATCAAGCAATTTCAAGCAAATTCAAACTAGTTGATAACGAACCGATTATGTACGAAAACGAACGAATCAGTAGAATCGTAACCTAGCTGTGTGTAATACGGCGTGACGGCGCGCCAAATGCTATGCTGTTAATTTTGTTATCAAATGCATTTAGGCACGGTCAAATATTAAAATTAAGCGGAATCATTGCAAGTATAATTTTATTTATTTATTTGGAACTAGTTTCGGGGCGGCCTGGTTAATATTCGACTTGCCCCTTTTTAAGGTCCACCATAATACACATACTATAAATAGTTTATGTTCATTTATATATTATACTTTTAAATCTTTTTCTTTTATTTTTAAATATGAATGTATGACTTATTTTTATAAATAAAAGTCTATATTTTAAGGTATATTATTGATGTTGTTATAAAACATAAGGAACTATATGAAAATGAAATGCAGTCGTGAAGAACTTCTTGATTTTTCTGGTAATTAAAAGTTAACCATTTGATTTTTTCTAGTACTTGAAAAATAACTATTTGATTTATCAAGTACTTGAAATTGTAACTACTTGACTTGACTTTCGGCTACTATTACTTGACTAGAGTTTGACTTGATTTCAAGTCAAGTCAAGTCAAGTAACTTGAATATCAAGTTAAGCCGTGAAACTCTATTAGCAACCGATCAACAACCTCAAAGCAACTGTTCAACAAACGCATAGCAACGTATAGTTTGTTCATAGATATAAGAAAACTATTCCCATTAGACCCCTGGAGTGAGTAAACCCTAAGTGGATTAAAGAAAATTTATGGTTGCAAAAATGTCAAAATTTCCAGTGATGGATTTAGAATAATTGAAAATTTATTTTCCCGAGGTAATATGTTGATTTTCATAGAATAAAACACAACATATAATAATACCCAATTTTTTTTATTAACAAAGTTAAAAGTCAATATAAAAAAACAATCTAAGAATTATTTATTTGCTATTGCATGTATGTCACTGTCATATACATAATATTTTATAAAGAATGTTAAAAATCAACATAAAAATAGAATTTAGAATAATTGAAAATTTATTTTCCCGGGGTAATTTGTTGATTTTCATGGAATAATATAATAATATAATAATACACAATTTTATGGTGATAACTTCCAACGACTAGTTTTTAACCAATCATGATGCAAAACAATTGAAAATTCAACCAGTGGGAACAGTATTATACTGACTATTTCACTTACAAATTTATAAGCCAATACAACTTCAGGATTCTACCTAGTTACCAAGTTTCATTCCGACAAAACAACGTCACAAAAAAATTTTCGCACTCTTTAAGCCAATAAGTTGTTCTATATTTACAAGTAAGTGAGTTTTGATAAGCGAATTTTTTTTGACGTTTTAGAAACATTGTTCACATACCTGTCAAAGTGTGTATATTTTCAGTGTTATCAGTTTTTATTAAAAACGAGTTTATTCGGACAGGAATCTATTTAAAACTTTGAAAAAGCAAAATTAAATATAACACCTCAAAACACAATAAATATTAAAAGATTTTTGTAAAGAAAAAAATATATAAATGATTACTACCTGATTTTTATTTTGGAAATATTTATCCGAATACCATTCGTGGTTACATTTTATCCTGGAAAATTTTTCCGATTGCCTTATTTGAGCCTATTGCCAATTTTTTTTTTTTTTTGTCAATGCCACTCAATAAATTGCTAGGCAACTAGCTCTCGTAACAATCTGAAAAATTTTCCGGCAAAAATTTACCACTTATATATCGTAAAACTCCGTTACCCCGATAAATTTCCGCTATCAAGTAAATAAACAGTTGTTATTCTTTATAACTGTCAGTGTGACAGTTAATTAATATTTTAAGTTTACAAACAAAATAATAATTAAATTGTTTCATTTTGCGTTGTCTTTGGAATTTGTCTCACCAAATACCACACGACCCCTCTGATTTTCTCAGATAAACTTTTATTTTAAGCACTCATTATTTTTGCTTTTAAGCAAAATCACTCAAGCAAACCGACATTAGATAAAACACCTCCTTCTTCGAATAAGCAAAAAAAAAATTCGTGCTAAATAAAAATTTATCGATAAAATCAGGAAGTCTTCTGATATTACTTCAGCTACCTTTCAAAATAGGTATTAAAAATAATCACTAAATTAATGTTAATCTAAAATCGGCAAAAAATAATGTGTTCAACACGGCACCAAACAGATTAGAATAGGGCAATTGAAACTTACAAAGTACTAGATAGCATCTGACGTTCAAATATGAAAAAAATGAAGATTTACTGTTTTACCTCGGGGACACTTCATATAGCAACCAACAAAATTTATGTTGACAACTACATAAATGGAATGTCATCGTTAATTTTAATCAAAAAAACATATTAAAAGTAGACGTTGAAAAAAAGTATGCTTCTTGAGATTTATAGTACACAGGGTGTTAGGATTTCGAAGGCCATCATTGGGATCTCAGCAACTATAAGAAATACGACTTCGGTTGAACGGGTCATGTGGTGCGCCTTTGGGGAGCCATCTTAGATGTGCTATTGTTTTGATAAAAATTCTTAAAGGTTACTAGAAAATGGCGGGAAAAATTGAATTTGGTCGATATTTTAATTTTGAAATTACTTCTAAACTATCAGTAATCGCGAAAAATGTTTCAAATAAAAAACGTAGATATTTTTATTGTCTATCCAGTACGAGATTAATTTATGTATCGGTAAATTTTTGAGATATAACACAAATTTACAATTTTTTAATTTCAACCCATATTCAGTGGCGGATTTAGTACTTGAGAGGCCCCAAGCGCAATTCTATTTTGAGGTAAACCAAACCCCCCCTCCCCCCGTAATATTTTTCGTACCATTATAGTGAGCATTCTACGCTTACGTTTTTATTGTAGCACGCACACTAAATTATTAGTAAAAAAAATAATAATACAAATACAATTACGATTTATTTGAAAACAAGGTTTTTTAATAAAATATACAACAAAAACATATTTGAATTTTAACCCAGTTTAGAATATTCACTCCTCAAAAACATATTTTGAAGGTTTTATATATATATATATATATATATATATATATATATATATATATATATATATATATATATATATATATATATATATATATATATAGTTGCAAAACCGTGAAAAATATTATTATATTTGGGTTAAATTAATATAAAATAAATATACTTAATATTAAAGTATTTACAAATTTACAAGCGAAAATGTGACATTTTTCTAAAAACTAATAATCATTTTATCGCGAAATACTTGCAAGAACCGCACATACCTGTTTACATTATATACACGAATTTCGTCAAATTGAGTTCTGTGCGTATTTTCGAAAAGTGTTTACAAGCGAACAAGTTATAATTTTCACAAATGCAGCGGTTGGGATAGACTCCGAAAGTGATGACGTCAAAATCGAGCGGGAATTAAAAAAGTTGAAAGTATGCTTCCGATTTCTTAACTATATTTTGAAAGAGTTGTGAACGAACTGTAGTTGCAGCAAATTTAAAGTAAGTAGTAAGGTATTCTACCTTTATCTTGTCAGTAGAGAACAAACTTGCATATATGGTTTGAAATATGACCGCTAGGCCGCCACAAAACATACGGCATAGATAGCGTTATTCATTTGTCAATTTAATTTAGAGAATACTTTTAAATTAATTATTTTTATTAGGAAAATAATAATAATAAGAACATAAAACAATTTTTACTTCCTTGTATGAAGTAAAGGAAGTACGAGTATTTGTAATCGCGAAAAATTTAGGTTTTCAGATTTCAACGGAAATATCCATTTTGACCATCTCTGAATCCATTTTGACTAATTTCGTCGTGACGTTTGTACGTACGTACGTACGTGCGTACGTATCTAGCATAACTCAAAAATGGTAAGCCGTAGAAAGTTGAAATTTTGTATATAGGACTGCTATAACATCTAGTTGTGCACTTCCCTTTTTGGTTATTACATAATTTCCGGAAATGGTACTTTATTTGAAGCCTATAATTGATTCTAATGAAAACCTATTTTAAAATATAATCTAAAACTTTTCAAATTTGGTATATAAGACTTTTATGTCAATTGGAATAACATTGTAGATTTTGGTTAAAACAGGCTAACCGGAAGTGACATATTACCTGAAGTTGTTAACAGTTTTTCTTCAATAAAATGGTTTCATTTTGATTTTAGAAATAAATGATTCAAATAAAGTTTTTGAGAATTAAATTCTGCGTCTAGTGCATCAAGTATTAATAAATAAACTCTTTGTATAAGCGAGTTATGTATATTTATAACTTATATACTTTTTGGTTTTTGTAATGAAGCTTGCTATGGATTAGGACAAAAAATAACAAAGAAATAAAAAATAGATGCTAATGTCAAATTACGTCAAATACGTGCAATTTTATACTTGGGTCTATACTTCATATTGGTCTTGTTTACAAGGAAGTCGTGTAGTGTCCACATCAGATTTTTTATTTTGAGACCTGAAATTTGAGGCCCCGTCGAATTAAGAGGCCCCAAGCGGGCGCTTCCTGCGCCTGTGCGGTAATCTGCCACTGCCCATATTTGATTATAGTTTCAAAAAAAATATTATTTATTATTTTTCGTTTTGCTAAACCTTCGCTTGTATTATTAATATTTAGCTAGGTTATATATGTATAATAATAGATGAATAATTATGTCATTGTTTCAGAGTTAATAAATGGATTGTATTTTATACAAAGATTAAATTAATTACAAGAATAATTAATTTATTCATTAGTGGCCTTTCTATTGTTATTAACTATTCAAATAATTTGTAAATAGTTACTACATACATGGTACTGTAATTTTCACGCAATTAAACACATAATAGATCTAAAATGAACGGTATTTCTTGTAAAGAATGAATAGCATCTTTTATTTAATTAATTTTCAATTACGGGAATGG
The DNA here is from genome assembly GCA_963082715.1 of Harpalus rubripes. Lineage (NCBI taxonomy): Eukaryota > Metazoa > Arthropoda > Insecta > Coleoptera > Carabidae > Harpalus > Harpalus rubripes. The sequence continues at coordinate 75,120,990 of OY720449.1, read as the reverse complement.
CTTGATCACGGCAAACAACAAACCAGCATGTTAAACACCGTTTTTTTTTTAAGAAAAATCTAGGCTCCATCGCTCCATTGAAGGAATTATGATGTATAAATAGTACGGTATGACTAGCAAATAAAAGTTGACGTTTAGATTATTTAATAGATGTGGTTTCTTTTGAAAATATTTCCCTATATTTGATTTGAAAGAAAACTGACCCTTATGTAATTCGTTACAGAAGTTTAGAATTGTACTCAATACCAGAAGTCATTTAAAATTATTTTGGCAATAGGATTCAGGGATGTATTTACAAAATTTAATACCGCAAATTCTAGTTCATTCGTCTCAGGTGTAAGCAACCCTCGAGTCGGAATTACTTTTAGAGGAAATTACAAATAATACTATTTCATAGAATTGCCAAACTAAATAGTTTAAAGATCAAAACATTTTGTTATAATCAACATAAACGAAAAATGTTTTTAAATATTTTAAACGCATCCCTGTTTTGATCTTCAGTTACCCTAGTCGGCCATCTATTTTCAGCCAGGCATAGAAATGTATTTATGAGTTTTCCTAGTCCAGTATATAAATGGGTTCATGCAAAAATTTCATAACTGAATATTTCGTACTCTATTCTTCTCTAGGGTTCAAAAAGAAACCATATCTATAAAATAATTTAAACGTCAACTTTCATTCGCTAGTCATACCATAGCTTTTGTGCATTCTGTGATGTTAATACAGGCGCGGACCACCAGTGGTCCTCAAGACCTATAAATATGGTCCGTGAAATATTTCAAACTTTTATTCGTTTTAAATTATTATCTGTTAGGCGGCGGTGTAGCATCGGTACGAGTGCTTGCTACGTATTGTAAAAGCAACAATGCACCTTACTAAGAGAAAATACGACAAAAGTTACATTAAATTCGGATTTACTTCGATAGAAAGTAAAGGAGAAATAAAACCACAGCGCGTTATATGCGTAACCGTTCTCGCGAACGATGCCTTGAAACAAGCGATATTAAAATGCCACTTAGAAACGGTCCATCCTAATTTTTCTGACCGACTACCAAATTCTTTGAAGGAAAATTGGAGAATTTAAAAAAAATTAAACTCGGGCCTAGTGGTACAAGATTTGCGTCATCGGAGAAAACATTAGTAGCGTCGTTTGAGATACTGAAATTGATAGCGCAATGAAAAAATCCTCACACAGTAGGAGAAACACTCGTGAAACCTTGTTTGATCAAAGCTGTCGAAGAAATTTTAGGGTTAGAAGCCAAAAAGAAAATATAAGATATACCTCTATCGAACAACACGGTAAAAGCTCGAATTGAACTAACGTCAAATGATATAGAGGACAACTTGTTTCAAGAATTAAAAAATCTAAGATAATGTGACAAGTTAAATAGACATGTTTTAATTAATATAAATTGTTAAAACACGTAGACAGTATGAAATAAAATGTACATCATACGGCTATGTGAAGTAGTATTACAGTACGAATGAGAAGTTTACGGATGTGGTAGCAAAGGAGCCGAGTCAGGAATTTCCCGGCCTTGTAATGTAAATAACTATCGCATGCTTTTTAACGACAGATATTAGGTATGTCAAAAATCACCCCAAAAATAGCGATAGCCATGAAATTTAATACAAAAAAAAAATAACTATTGATATATTGTTATTTTACATAACTGAAAAACAATAACTACTATGTTATTATTTTAGTGATAATTAAAGAATCGTATTATTTACAAACCTTAATTTAATGATAAGTATAATTAGTTTTTTGCATTAGTGGATTTTCTATTATTATTAATTATTCAAATAATTAGTAAATCAATACCTACTACTGTTATTCTCACGCAAATAATTAATTACACGTAATATATCTTAAATAAACGGTATTTCTTGTAGAGAATGATTAGCGTTTTTTATTTCATTAATTTTCAATTATTACATCTAAAAATAGCAGTTGTATTAATTAAAAAGTTTGGAAAATTTTACATTGAAACATTGCGTCGTTGAATATTATTCATTGAATTTGAAACTCGTGTAATTGCAGATTTAGAAGTGTGTGTTATAAAGTACTATATATAACAACCGCATTAAAAATTAATGTGGCCATGTGACCTGCATCTATATAAAACTGCATGAAATCAAGGAAAATTTATTTAAAATTAATTAGAAGACCTTTTTTATGCAAGGCATTTCAATAATTTTGCATTTTGTATTCAATGTTTTGTATATTAACAAAGAAATATTTTTCTGTATTTTAAAGAAAGACATTTTTACGACTATACTGAAAAAATATGATGTGGGCACCACACGACTTCCTTGTACACAAGACCAATATGAAATATAGACCCAAGTATAAAATTGCACGTATTTGACGTATTTTTGACATTAGCATCTATTTTTTATTTTTTTGTTATTTTTTGTCCTAATCCATAGTAGGCTTCATAACAAAAACCAAAAAGTATGTAAGTTTTAAATATACATATCTCGCTTATATAAAGGGCTAATTTAATAATACTTGATGTGCTAGACGCAGAATTTAATTCTCTAAGGGCCAGTTTTATAAAGAAATTGAATCTTCACTTAAAGTTTAGTTGTCAAGTAAATTTAATGGAATGAACAAATTCGAATCAGTTTCCCTATTCTTATGACATTTAAATCATTGCCATCAAAAACTCGTGTTGCATTTTTTTTTTCATTAAATTTACTATGGAAGTAAAATTTAAGTAAAGATTCAATTTCTTTATAAAACCGGCCCTAAAACTTTTATTTGAAGCATTTATTTCTAAAATCAAAATGAAACCATTTTATTGAAGAAAAACTGTTAACAACTTCAGGTAATATGTCACTTCCGGTAAGCCTGTTTTAACCAAAATCTACTATGTTATTCCAATTGACATAAAAGTTTTATATATCAAATTTGAAAAGATTTAAATTATATTTTTAAATAGTTTTTCATTAAAATCTATTATAGGCTTCAAATAAAGTACCATTTCTAGAAATTATGTAATGACCAAAAAGGGAGGTGCACAACTAGATGTTATAGCAGTCCTAAATACAAAATTTAAACTTTCTACGGCTTACCGTTTTTGAGTTATGCGAGATACGTACGCACGTATGTACGTACGTACAGACGTCACGACGAAATTAGTCAAAATGGATTCAGGGATGTTCAAAATGGATATTTCCGTTCAAATCAAGGAAGTAAAAAAATAATATTTCAGATGAAAAGTTATCAACAAATTGACAGCCTGTTCAATATTTTGAGTTACTCAGTTGGTACAACCATAGAATAATATACCATTCTTTGTTCCGGAAGTAGAATGACATTCCATCAAAAATTTCCCTTAATGGAAAATGTCAACTAAATGAAAGCACAAACAGAGAAAAAAGCATAAAACACATTACAGAAAACTATTCAAATATTCATTCGTTCGCGCTCTCAATGCTGCACAGTCAAGTACAAATTTCATACTCTTGTTTGAATAGGTTTCCTTCTGTAACTTGTGTTTGAATATCTACGCAGGGAGGTTCGTCTTTGTAGCCTAGGCAAATAACCATAATGATTTATGAAAAGGAACTCCATGGATGAAATAAGTATTAACCCTCAACTGGTATGTTGGGGTCAATATTGACCCCGGGGAATTTTCAATGACAATATTTTACGTTTGTAACAATGTTAGCTTCCTGGGATTTTCCCGTATTCTCTATTCGTATAATGAGGTTGGCAATGCTGCGTTGTAAGTTAGTTTATTATTTGACATATAACACTAAGGACGCATTAACATTAGGGTCTCCATTGACCAAAGATACCAGTTACGTTGTTTTTAAAATGTGGCGAAAAGCACTAACACAAGCGCAAATTGATTTTTTTTTTTTGAGAATATGGAAGACATCCCTGATTTGGACAATAGAGGATTCCACCATTTTTTTTTATAATTTCATCAGAAAGTATAAGTAAAACTAAGATTATTGGTGAAAATCCGGTGATAAATTCCCATTAATAAGCGAGTAATGGTCTCCCAAAATTTGAAAATATAGATGTGACGTCACGAATATAAATTTTTATATAAAACTGTTTTCTTCGTGGATCTAAAATGTTCTTCAAATGTATGCTATTTTTAAATTATATTTATAAAAAACAAATTAATATTGTAATACTACACAACTTTACATGCTTTATAATTGCAAGTGTATCAAAATTATTACGTTTAATGCAAGAAATTTATATTCAAATAAAAACTGTTTGAGAATTGCATTACTGAACTGGTAGCCACGTGCCCGCTATTTGAATTTGTCTACTTCCATTGGTAGTAGACTCCACCGCCTAACTCGGTATTCGTTATATAATTATGGGCGGTCTTTGAGCCGCCAATCAAAATAATATATATAGGGTGTTAATTAAAAAGCGGGCCATAGGCGTTTAACATGGGAAACCAGTTTTTCCTTGCGCAAAACTTCCCATTTAATTTTAAACAAAAATGTTTCAAATAAATGTTGTAGAGAATTAAATTCTACACTAGTATCACTAAACAGATTTTATTTTGCATGTTTAGTAACCTGAAAAATCCAATTTGAAATTTTATAAATATTACTCATTTGTAGTGATAGCCATGAAATTTAAACAGAATTACGAAGAAATGCATATCGTTTGAATTGTCAGAATTTCGATTTCGCAGGTTACAAAATAAAAATAAATAAAATCTAAGCAATAATTCAGATGTAGATTATAAAAACAAAATAGTTTGAAGGACTTAGGATAGAATATAATTATCAGTAATTTTTATTTGAAAATCGAAAATCGAATTTCTGACAGTTCAAATGATACGCATTTCTTTGTAATTTTGTTTAAATTCCATGGTTATCACTACAAATGATCAATATTTATAGAATTTCAATTCGGATTTTATAGGTTACTAAACATGCAAAATAAAATCTGTTTAGTGATGCTGGTGTATAATATAATTATCTACAATTTTTATTTGCAACACTTTTGTGTAAAATTAATTGGAAACTTTTGCGCAAGGAAAAACTGATTTCCCATGTTAAACGCCTATGGCCCGCTTTTTAATTAACATCCTATATATATATATATATATATATATATATATATATATATATATATATATATATATATATATATATATATATATATATATATATATAATTCATATGAGTGACGAGCTGCTAAAACGAAAACCCCCTTATTTCCGAAGTATTTCAATTATATCATTGTATTTCTTTATTAATATTCATTATTAAGCATCTACTTTCACTATTTTTTACTAATTTCTCTTAATTCGATGGAGCTGTAATCCCCTATTGAAAATTTTAACATTGTATTTTCTATGTTAAAAAACTAGACAGCCGCAAAATGAAAAGAAATATCATTTATTTAATATAAACACATCGCAAAAGTGACTTGTTTATCATGCTTAATAATAATAATAGGTTATTAAACAGTTTTTTGTTAAACAAATTATACCAAACAAATAAAAATACTATTTTATTATTATCATTAATCACTTAATTTATATGTTTGTCGATAAAATAAAAAAAATCAAAAGATATGTCAACCTAAGAGCCTAACTACAAAATGTCGAAATTTATAAAAGGAGTTAAAAACTATTTATAAACAAACTTTAAATACGATCATTACAAATATTGGAAAATGTGATTCGTGCTCTTACAAGGTAACATAAAATCACTGTTATATACGTGTTAACGAATTTTTAATTAGTCTAGTTAAGTACGAACTTTACTTGCTTTAAGCTTTATAAAGAAATTTTTTACGAAATGTGTAATTAAATCAATTTCATCATCATTAGTGAATTCTATTTTGTACAAGTTTCAGTGGAAATGCTGCCTCCACGCTCCACGCCAGCTTGTCCACTGCCCTTCTCTTCTGCCCCTCGTAATTTCCTCCCTTCTCCCATTTATTTTTCCTTCAATTATAATTTTCTAAATATATTCCCTCTTTAAAATATGTTCAATCCAGTTTGCCTTTCTTTTTCCTATTTCTCTCAAAATTCTTCTCTCTTTTCCAATCCATCTCAACACGCCCTTATTTCTTATTCTCACAATAAGAGTCTATTCGTCAGACCAATGAGGAGATAGATGATGTCTTTCGATTGGAAAATTATAGTCTTTTGGAAAACTCTAAATCACCGACGAAGTCAGGTAAGAAATGGTATTAACAAATTTTATATTAGTTTATTTTGTATATATTATGCATTCATATATACATAAAAATCTGATGTGGCTAGCACATAAGCTCTCGCCAGATATTTTACCTGGTTGTACGCATAAAACAAAATAGTTATTTATGATATGTGTTAAAAGTGACATTTTATGGTGTGAGAAGGAAGTTTGGAACACGACGCGAAGCGGAGTGAACCAAACCTTCGAACAAAATAAAATCACTTTTAACACGTATATCATACACTATTTTTTCTACAAACACTATTTTTTAATTTAAATTTATATTACTAATAATTTTTTGACATTCACTTTTAACACTAGTGTCAAAAGTAACAATGATCTGTCACATTTAACACTAGTGTCACAAAATGACATTTTTAACGCTAAAAACAAACATTAAAAAGCCCACTTTTAATAAATTTGTAGAAAAAAATATTTTTAAATACAGTGTATTCAAAAAAATTCCTAACTCGGAGTAGGCTATGTACAAAGAAACGTATGTCAATTAATTAAATGTCAATTTGACATAATATATTGTCAAAAATGTTTTGTAAAGAAATCAAATGAAAACAAATTAGAAAACGGCGAATGACAACTTGAGTTTTGAATTGAATAATGATCAGACACACGTTTCTCTCTTCATAGCCTACTCCGAGTTAGGAATTTTTTTGAACACACTGTACAAATACATATTATTCATGTCTCAGTACAAAATAATTCTCACATATATTTGCAAAATCTATGGGATATTTTAATATAAATGGACCTTTTCAATTTAACGGCTATCTCTTTCTATCGCTACAAATAGTAAGAAAATGGCGCGAACAACTGCCAGTTGGGCTATCAAATGAAACGTCAAAAATATTGCAGTCATTAAAATACCTGTATTCTCAGTGCAAATTTGCATCCTTAGACATTTTAACTTCAATAAGACCTTTTGTAACTTATTTCAATAAGATTTTTTAAAGTTATTTGAGATATTCTCACATTTTAGGTCTATTTTTTTTTAGAAACAAACGTCATAGATTTCTGTTGTTCTTACTATGCGCAGATCCCCATTACGCATATCTTCTATCTCTTTAAATTTAAAAGGTCAATTATGTACAATACATACATTTTTTTATATTCAATATCCTGAAATTTTCTTTTTCTACTTTCCTTTTCTTTTTCTTTATATTCGTCATTTTTTCGCAAATTCATTTTATATACTTTTTTACGTATATTCTTTTGCGTTGTTGACTTTTTTTATTTTCATATTGATTTGAATATTTTTGACAGTGGCATGCACATATTTTTGACAGTGCCATTTATGTGTCAATTACAAACATATGAATTTCTTGCCTTGAAGTAGTTTCATCTGAGATTTTTTACATCAAATTATTTTATATGCATTTCTTTATCTCTAAATCTATAGAGGACCTAATAATGAATTTATATTTATCGAGTAAAGAATTGAACGTTTTTTAATATAAGTATTTACAAAAATTTTCGATAAATAAAATTTAGATGATTTTTTTCTAGGAACTACTACTTCCGGTTGTCCAATTGTTATCAAAACTTAATCAATTCTTCCAATTATTGTTACATTGCGGGATCCGTAGTTAAAAATGTCTTAAGTCTTATAGTATTTGAGAAATCGTGGATCTAACATCCACACATCCACACACACACGGACATCATCGTAAAAATGTTATAATCGGATACTAGGGACCTTAAAACGTGCTTATTCGCTAAAATCTGGATATTCGATTTTTAGCATAAATTCAATACCTCTCTTAGCGACAGGTAAAAATCACAAATATGCAGCATAATAATAATGTAGGAATTTTGGGATATTGTATATTTGGATTGAAATATGATATCGTGTATCTATGAGCTCTTCCTCCTCAGGTTTGACTACTGTGTCTCTCTCTCTACCCAAACTTCTCCAACCACGTCTCAAAATATTCCAAGTACTTTTTCTAATTTTTCGCCATGAAATGATTCACATGCATATAGCATAAAATTAATAAATAAATATATATCATCACGGCATATTACCCATTGCTGGGTGTCCCAATCTGCTGCATTGCTGTTAATAGTTCTTGTATTTTACTTCACGCAATCTTTCAAATCAATGTTGTACATCTTATTTTATGTCTTTAAACATACTTCTGTTCCTCCGTCTGGTATAAGTTGTTTTACACGTGTCTAAATCATCCATAAATACTTCTTTATAGATCTAGGTCGGCAAAAAGATAGAGACTTTTACGGTTATCAGTTGGTATTATTCTGGTGAAATCTGAACTTCAGAGGCATATTTACCCGTGTACTCAAATATGAAGATAAAATTCAAATGAATTGTTCCTGTATTAAAACTATTTACATTTAAAAAAATTCAACAAAATACAAACATACGTTCAATATTACCCTGCATTTCAACAAAATAATTATTGAAATGTTAGTATTTGACTTTGATTTTATAGGAAAATACCAATAGATTTCAATAATTATTTTTTAGAAATGCAGGTTAATATCGCAAGTATATTTGTGTTGTGTTGAATTTTTTAAAATGTTAATAATTCTACTATAGGAAAAATTTATTTGAATTTTCGCTTCATATTTTAGTACAGGGGTATATATGACTCTTAAGTATTTTCTACGCGGGAATTTGCAAAAATTTGACAACTTTTAATACTAAATTGTTAATTGTAACTTTAATGAATACATTTTAAGCTAAATGTAAGTAATCATATTTGACTTTGCAATGCAAAATTAATAAAACTGTTTGATGATTTTCCACGTTATTGTGTCGATTCTGTTCACATCTGTAAGTCTTAAGGCCCATTCAGAATAAAAAAATAGCGGCAGTGTAAGAATTAGTGGCATCGGTAGCGTAAGAAATTTATAGTAAAAATTAATTCCGTTCACAATGAAAAATTATTGAAATTATAGTTTCTAGGAATTTTTTATTATAAATTACTAGGGTGCAAGGTCGACAGTTATAGCTGTCATTTTATTTTTGCACAAAAAGCAACTGACATAGATGATGACATTAATTACACTTATCCATAAGCACTCCATTGTGTGAGATAAGCGAAGAGATCAAGGGAATTTAAAATTATTTCAAAAAAAGAAAATGCGTGAGCAATAATTGCTTTTGAAAATAAGCGAAAATGGTAAGTTACGTGTTCACTTTTAATTGTGCAAAGTTTATTAATAAGTCTGTTTGTTTATATAGCGCAACGACTGAGGTACACTACAAAATGATCCTTTTTCTATTGATCATTTTATCTGATGAAATCAGAAATCAGATGTCAATAAACGTCAAAAGTAACGTAGAAGTTTGGAGATTGCAGACTCCTACCGCTGCCATTGCTACTGCGCTACTACTAATTTTTTTAATTTTTGGATGTGAACGAATACATTTACTACAACGCATTCAATATTTTACCCAGGCCACTACCACTGCCACTAATTCTACCTCTACGTTAATTACCTTCCGTCACCTTTAGTTAAGGAAGGTATTGTCTTTGGTCAAAAAATTCGATGATGAGTTTTTTATCAATAAGCACGTTTTAGGGTCCCTAGAATACGAATTTACTATTTTTACGATGATGTCTGTATGTGTGTGTGTGTGGATGTGTGTGTGTGTGTGTGTGTGTGTGTGTGTGTGTGTGTGTGTGTGTGTAACAAAATTTTCGTCTGCGATAACTCTAATACTACAGTTACAAAAATTATAATTTTTTCGTATACTTCTTCGTTACATCCATGCGAAGAGCTGATTAGATTTTGGTTAGAATTGGACAACCGGAAGTACCCTCATTTGAAGATTTTAACAGTTTTTCTTGAAAAAACTATGTTATATATCATTTTTTCACATTTAATGTTATTATAAATATTAAAGAATATTTTATTTTCTATACGATTTGATTGCATTTTATACCTAATATTAAATGGATATAGAGTTAAAAAATTATAAAGAAATTAAATTTCATAAAGTAGCCATAGCTGTGGAAACAGCTACTATATTAAGAAAATTTTGATTGAAAGATGTCAGTGTCAAGCTCGGTGTCAAGTGAAATTGACATAGAGTGTTTGTCTTATAATTTTACTGGAAATAGGTATAGGATCTTTTGCTTTCTGTATGGAATTTGTATAAAATACATACAACTGCTTTAAGGTAATGTACAAGAAATAATAATAATAAATCTTTTATTTCTGCAGATACATTACCCTGTATATAGAAAACGTCACAAAATAATAATTTTCTGTATGCAATTTGCATAAAATACATGCAACTGCTGGAAGGTAATGTACAAGAAATAGAATATTTAATTTAGCAAGGAACTTTCCGTATGAAATTTGTACAAAATACATAGAACTGACGGAAGGTAATGTGAATGATACTTAACAGATCTGTAAATCTGTAAAAACCTATTTTTGTTGATTAATATCAAATTATGGATAAGAGGGCCAGCTTTCTTTGCGATTTTGTTCATAATTTACAAATTTATTGATATGTAAGATTTACAGTTGTGAACAGAATCGACCCATATGTTTGTATTCATGTCGTTTAAAACTATTCAAATCATCTGATGTTACCAAAATATACTCGCACTCGCAAAAGTTTCTAGAATAGTGTATTATCATGGTTCATAAAATTAATTTGACATGAAAAGACTCGCATTTTGTTTCGTTTACTTGAAAAAAATTTGAGTAAAACTTTAATTATTAATGCTTTAAAGTTCTTTATACTTTGAATTTACTAAATTTTTTCTTAACAGCGTGTTATCCAGTTCTCAAACTTAAATTAATAACGTTTCATTAATTCTTAATTATGTGCTGTTGAAAATAAATTAAACCAATACTCAACGCAAGAGGTACAGTCTGGGCTTAAAGGATTTTCAAGCTATTCATATTTTTAGGGTAAACAAATATAAATACAGAAGAGCCTGCGGCTCAGTTCTTGCTTAATTGAGAAGATATAATAGTATATTGTTTTGAATTCCAGCTATTGCGACCGAGGCGCTAGCCGAGGCCAGGCAATCTGGGTAAAACACAAGAAGGGCATTCTACTCCGAACAGAATGTGACGTCACAACACATACATCTTCATCGGCACTAGTTGGTCCCTTATAGTGTCAATTCTTTGTGTTTTGTTACAAGTGTTATGATAAATATATTGTCAAAGTTGTCAAACAAGTGTCAAATTTTTGAGTTTGGTTCGTGTTAGATGATACAAAATTCAATATAAAATGAGTAATTTACAGTATCGTATTGTGCCTTCTTGCAAAAATACGCTAGGAACAAACCTACTATTGAATTTATAAATATGCCAAAAGATGCGAAGAAAATAAAATTGTGGCTGGAAGCAGCATGTCGCAGAGCTGATGGTTGTGTTTTTACATTTTATTTTACCTTAACTCTTTAGCACACCTTATTTCGGCAACAGTAGAATAGAAATTGTCCAACTTAGCTTGAGTGTATTCTGTATTAGCCATTATTACTCATTTATAATGGAAAATGTCAGCGTCAAATGTGAAATTAGAAGTTTGTTATTTACATGTGACAAACTATCGCCTACGTTTATTTATCTTAGGGCCGGTATTTCCATCTTCGGATAAAGTGCTGGATAACTTTTCTGTCGAATAAATGAACAATATCGCATAAAAAATTACATTCAATATAATTTACTTCATTTATGCATCTATTTCGATGCGATATTTTATCATTTATCTGACGGATAGTTATCCTGAACTTTATCCGGAGATGGAAATACCGACCCTAAATAACAAAAAAAAATGTAGGTGATGGAGAAACTGTTTTTCTATTGGCTGTGAATGACGTAATGTATGTGCTTTTACGACACAGGAGTGGGGGCTTGTTTTTCATTACTATTTTTGGTGCCAATATGCGTATTTAATTATTTACGAAAATAACAAATGATGAAAAAATTAATAAGAAAAATATTGCATAAACTTTTATTTAAAATACTTTTTGAAAATTATGAAAGAGGCTCATTGTAGAGTTTGCAATTTCGGCCAAAGCTGGCTGTCTACACTACAAAACACAAACGATACAACTGTCAAACAATTTTTAATATGATATGCGTTGCTGTGGCGATTGCCGCCGCCAGCGGTGAACTAAGATGCTACCATTTTTGTACTAGTACAACATTTTTGTACTAGTAAGACGATGAATATCTTCTATAGTGTGTGTACAATAGCATAATATGAATATTATAATACGCTTGAAGAAAAAAGTTATTTATATTTTTTAAGGAATTTAATATGTACATGGTTAGAAGTTTAATGTAGAAAAGTTTTTTTTTACTCCCACGCACGAACTAGTTGCTTCACACAGTAGATCGCAGTATACGTAAAGTCTTATTTTTTAATAGCGATGCGTAAAATATAATACATTTTTATAGAGTTTTTTTCATACACTACTCCCATAAGAGCTCTTAGGTTTGATTTACATTAGCGATACAATCACGATATGATAATGATAGAAAAGCGATAAGATAACAATATGAGACATTTATTTTAGACGATATAATTGACGACAGGATACGATTTTTTATGTAAGTACCTACTGTGATGGTGTTTGTATACTATTATTCACGAAAGATGGCTATTCAAGGTTATTTGTCCGAAGAAAATATACACAGCACTTTATTACAGTAGCTTAGCAACATTTTGTATTATAAAACGAAAGATTATTCGACGTATGCCTGTTTACTTTATGTGGTGTGACACATATACGTAAATATTGCCATTACTTTCTAACACACTAAAAATAGCAGTGACGTGTGTCGTAGAGTTACAGACATGTACTTATCTACTTCACTGCCCTCTGTACTAATGTTTATCCAGTGACATTGACATTCAAATCAAATTATTATTTTTTGGTTTACGTCAAATCTATACTTTTGTTTTATGTAAAAACGTAGGTGAAGAAGAGAAATTTTTGAGAAAAGCATTATTTGAAAAGAAACAAAATTTTCAAATAAAGTACATTTATTTTTTCAGTTAAAATGTACCCATTAATATTTCGCGTTGCATGCCTGTGGGTACGAAATACAGTGAAGTTACCTGCAAGCAGGGTTGTCAAAAACCCGGGTTTTTTTCGAGATATACCCAGCCCACGGGGTTTTTTGAAAAAACGCAACCCATTTCTGGGTTTTTTTTTAAATATTACGTTGTTCATGTAATACAAGTTAAAAATAATTACAATAAACACTAGTTTATTACATTTCAATTACAATATAATGTAGTACGATTTTTACTAAACTGTACAAGTTTAATCGTGATATTTCATTCTAGGTTTTAGGGTTCTAGCGAACTTGTAATAACCAGCTCGCCATGCCGCTTGTGTTTTGATTCGTGGAGAAAACAGTCACTAGACTGGGCAAATGTTATTAAAACAAATGATGGTAAAACCAAATGCAAACATTATTAATAAGATCAAAAATAGAAAGAGTTAAAAAACATTTACAAAAATGTATAAAGTACAAAAAATAGTGTCAAGTGCTAGTTTATCATTGTCGTCAATACTAGTGATGGGTGATTCGGACGGTGAAATAGTAGAACAACCTTTATTCTTTTATTGCAATAACATCAGTTTTAATATTGCAAACAGCAAAAGTTTTAAGAATATGATCAATTCTTTACAATCTCGGTATAATCCTCCTAATCGCCATAAATTACGAGGTAAATTACTAGACGAAGCAGCAAATATAGTAGATCGAGAAGTATATCAGATCTCTTAAAAAATGAAATTTCTACAAATTTCTTTCGACTAGTACAAAATATAGATATTAAACTTACCAAAAATGAATCTATTATTTAAGTATTTTGCCACTAAAACTATTATAATTACCACTTAACATTAAAATTAATTTTAATAAAAACTAAATACGTATTTCGAGAACTATGTTCTCATCATAAGTAGTACAAGAAGGTAACGTTAAACAGAGTAGTCAAGATTATTCAACATTTCAACCATGCCAGAGGTCCTAACAACTCTGAAAAACAAGGGAGAGAACTGGGATTATACATATAGGGACGGGAGCCACAGGCGAATGATTACCTATAAACTAAGATAAATTTCGTCCAATAATAATGAGTCATTAAATTTTAAATCGTTCAATAAAATTAAACTTTTAAAACATATTAATAATGATAGATATTTAGATGCATACGAGAGTTTATTATTTAGTTTTTATTAAAATTAATTTTAAGGTTAAGGGGTAATTATAATAGTTTTATTGTAATTTTTTGAAGCTGTGAATTTTGCTAATTGGAAGGTTTATTGGATAGAAAGCTTCAAATGTTTTTTAAAAGTTGTTTATTATTGTAACAACTAAAAGACGACGTTTCGGCACATGGTTATGGCCATTTTCAAGTCAGAAAAAGTGAAATTTACATTCAGTCAATTTTTATAAATAAATTTTAAATTACAACCCATGATTGAGTTTGAATTTTGACAACCGCCTGCCCAGGTCGGTGAGTCAACGTCAACTGAAATAATAGTTTTAGTTATATTTAACCTTAGACTCCATCTATTATTAAATTTTAAATATTCCGCCATTTATTAGTAATACCAGCTTTAATTGTATTAGGCATTGGATCCCTAAGGGCCGGTTGCACCAACGAAACTTAAAATATTAATGTCAGCTTAAAATTAATGTAAATTAAAAATTAAATAATTTCGTTGCACCAAACAACATTAATGTTAATGATACATTAAATTAAACATTAAGTTAATTCTCGGATCCTCTGTACTTAAATGCTTAATGACACATTAAGATATGACGTTTATTGTTTTGCATTTTTGACGTTTTGGCAAGGTAAGTTTTGAAATAAAAATTTATGCATTTGATTACAAGTATTACATATACATAGTATATATTATTTTAGAGAAAATGTCGTCTTCTTCGTCATCATCGGAAGATGAAATAGATGCTTTAAATATATTGCCGCGACCAAGAATAATAATAAATAAATAAATAAATAAATAAATATAAATATATCATCACGGCTTACTACCCATTGCTGGGTGTGTCAATCTGCTTTGTAGGCATATATCGGTAATGATGAAATATTATTATTAAGAATAATCAGAGAAAGAAATAATCCCTTTGAGATGTATGAGTTGGATTTTAAAATGCGCTACTAATTATCAAAGAACACCGTCACTATTCTATTAAACGGTTTGTCTCCAAGAATTGTTCGGTCATTTTTTCCTTAATATCATTTTGAAGTTATCATAGAATGTTTTAATTGACTGAATGGATCTTGATGTTTCAGTTGCAACATTAAATATTATGCAAATATCCTCCCACGCTACGTTTTTCGTCTTTACTGTCTTCGAATCAGTTTTTTCATTTTCTATTATTTTTTGATAATCTTCTGTCATATTATCATTCTTTTTCAGTAATTTTTTTGGATCTTATTCTTTTTACCTTCCGTCACCTTTAGGTAAGAAAGGTATTGTCTTTGGTCAAAAAATTCGATGATGAGTTTTTACTCAATAAGCACGTTTTAGAGTCCCTAGAATACGAATTTACTATTTTTACGATGATGTCTGTATGTGTGTGTGTGTGGATGTGTGTGTGTGTGGATGTATGGATGTGTGTGTGTAACAAAATTTTCGTCTGCGATAACTCTAATACTACAGTTACAAAATTTATAATTTTTTCGTATACTTCTTCGTTACATCCATAGGAAGAGCTGATTAGATTTTGGTTACAATTGGTCAACCGGAAGTACCATCATTTGAAGATTTTAACAGTTTTTCTTGAAAAAACTATGTTAAATATAATTTTTTCACATTTGATGTTATTATAAATATTAAAGAATATTTTATTCTCTATACGATTTGACTGCATTTTATACTTAATATTAAATGGATATTGAGTTAAAAAATTATAAAGAAATTAAACTTCATAAAGTAGCCATACCTGTGGAAACAACTACTATATTAAGAAAATTCTGATTGAAAGATGTCAGTGTCAAGTGAAATTGACATAGTGTGTCTGTTTTATAATTTTACTGGAAATATAGGATCTTTTGCTTTCTCTATGGAATTTGTATAAAATACATACAACTGCTTTAAGGTAATGTACAAGAAATAATAATAATAAAACTTTTTTTTCTACAGATACATTACACTGTATATAGAAAACGTCACAAAATAATAATTTTCTGTATGAAATTTGCATAAAATACATGCAACTGCCGGAAGCTAATGTACAAGAAATAGAATATTTAATTTAGCAAGGAACTTTCCGTATGAAATTTGTACAAAATATATAGAACTGACGGAAGGTAATGTGTTGGCCACATCAGATTTTTTCTTTTAAACTCATTTTTTCTTATTACAATTTACAAAATGTCATTTTTGACACAGATTATAAATATATTTTTTGTTTAATGCTTGTCTAAACAAAACTGAATGTAGAAACATCATTTGAAATCAGTACCAACCTAAACTAAATGCTTCATTACCAAATGAGACATTAAAAATCAAAAAATATATTTAAGCAACGCTCATTAGATTAATGTTACGTTAAATTTTAATGATCCATTAGTTAATAATTATTTAAATAATTGTTGGTGCAACTGGGCCTAAGACCTGCATATTTTCTTGTGAGTATTGTCTCATATGTCATACAAGGCATATTTTACTAAACGCACTGAATTTTTGCGAAGTTGCTTTCCATTGTGCCAAAAGTAAGGAGTCTCGGTCGAAGCTAAATCTGCACTAGAAGATGACCCTTAAAATACCGGTCGAACTATTATCACCAGTCATTTGGCCCACAGTTTTTTTAAAGTTTTAAGTCTATATTTTAAGTGACCGAAAGAATGTTGTACAATTTTTTATTTAAAAGTCAACAGGGTAACTATGTTTTCACAGATTATTTTTGTTTGTACAAAACGTATATTATATTTACATTTAGTACATAATACATGCGATATTTCCTTCGAAAGGTTTCAACACACTTTGTTAGCGCATGCGAAATTTTCATACCTCGCCACTCTTTTCGTACTCAAGAACACCATACAAAAGTTTGTATGCGCCAAAAGTATAAAAGCGCGTACGATAAATTTGAAGCTACTGATGTTGTAATAGAAACACAGATTTAACTTTTCCAAATATATACGAGTATGTCTTATCGTATATCAGAAACAAAATTCTGTATGTCCCTTGAATACATTTATAATTTATTAGCTAAGTAAATTATAGTTTCCGAATTATTACAATTATTCTAATTAAAGCAGTTCAAGTTTATGCTTTACTTAATTTAAAATGTCGCGTTAAAACTTGAAACCTTCCCTTTTTCTATTTCCTTCAATGATAGAGTATTATCTGATTTGCTGATTTCACGATTCGTCCTAATTAATGACTATGAAAACAAAATAAATCTGATTCAAGTTATATTTTTAAGATAATCCCCTTGAACAACAACAAACAGCTTCTAGGTTCTCTCCCGGGACCAACTTTCCCAAAATAACCGTTTACAGATCACCTCTTCATTCGACAGAAATTTGTTTTCTGCAAGAAATGTTTCCGAATATAAATTTCGTCAATGTTTGTTGTTCAGCTATTGCATTTGAGTGAGTGGGTACATTGTTGCAATGAATCAACACCCTTTTATTGATAAATACAAACTCTTCGGCAAAAAATGTTTGATTTACTTCTCGCACTTAATTTATATTTTGTCCGCAACGAATCCTGTTTGAAATTCCATAACTCCGGAGCGTATTGAGATACCGATTTAAATTTTTTATCTGTTGCAGACAAAGGGTTGAAAAGTATTTCTAGCAAATTTCAAACATTTTTACTAGTGAATAGCCATTTTCTAAATTTTCCAATCAATTTACTATTACACGTTGATAATTGTAGAATCAGCTTAAAACTAAGTAGATTATTATTGAAACACTGTAACTGTCAGTGACATTTAGAGTTAGTTGTAACATTGTAGTAAATTTTCTCTAAGTTGTCAGAGTGATGGATGAAAAAATGAAAATGTGTAGGAACTAATCGACAAAACCTATTTAAAAATCTGATGTGGCCAGCACATATCCTCTCGCCAGATATTTTACCTGGTTGTACGCATAAAACGAAAAATATTTTTAAATACAAATACAATATATTCATGTCTCACTACAAAATAATTCTCACATTTATGTGCAAAGTCTATGGGATATTTTAATATAAATTATGTACAATACATACATTTTATTTATATTCAATATCCTGAAATTTTCTTTTTCTACTTTCCTTTTCTTTTTCTTTATATTCGTCATTTTTTCGCAAATTCCTCTTATATTCTTTTTTACGTATATTCTTTTACGTTATTGACTCTTTTTTATTTTCATAATCTTCATAATAATGTACAAATATTTTTGACAGCGGCATACAAATATTTTTGACAGTGGCATTTATGTGTCAATTACCAACATTTGAATTTTTTGCCTTGAAGTAGTTTGATTTGAGAATTTTTATATCAAATTATTTTATATGCATTTCTTCATCTCTAAATCTATAGAAGATATAATAATGAATTTATATTTATCGAATAAAGAATTTGACATTCTTTAATATAAGTATTTACATAAATTTTCGATAAATAATATTTAGATGATTTTTTTCTTGTAACTATTACTTCCGGTTGTCCAATTGTTACCAATCAACTCTTCCCATTATTGTTAGATTGAGAAATCCGTAGTTAAAAATGTCTTACGTCTTATAGTATTTGAGATATCGTGAATCCAACATCCACACACACATCCACACACACACACACACACACACACACACACACACACACACACACACACACACATCCACACACACACACACACACACACATACACACACACACACACACACACACACACACACACTCACTCACACACACACACACACACACACACACACTCACACACACACATACACATACACACACACACACACACACACACACACACACACACACACACACACACACACACACACACACGGACATCATCCAAAAAATGTTATAATCGAATTCTAGGGACCTTAAAACGTGCTTATTCACTAAAATCTGGATATGCGATTTTTAGCATGAATACAATACCTCTCTTAGCGAGAGGTAAAAATCGTTGAAATATTACTACAAAATAATTCTCATATACATTTAAAAAGGATTCTTACATTTTTTACCTCTCGCTAAGAGAGGTATTGACTTCATGCCAAAAATGGCATATCCAGATTTTAGTGAATAAGCACGTTTTGATGTCCCTAGAATCCGATTATAACATTTTTACGATGATGTTCGGGTATGTGTGGATGTTGGATCCACGATTTCTCAAATACTATAAAACTTAAGACATTTTTAACTCCGGATTCCTCAATCTAACAATAATTGAAAGTGTTGATTAAGTTTTGGTAACATTTGGACAACCGAAAGTAGTAGTTACTAGAAAAAAATCATCTAAACATTATTTATCGAAAATTTATGTAAATACTTATATTTATTTATTTATTTTATTTAAACAATCCAACAAAACTTAAAAGTTCCAATTATAGGATGATTATACAAAAAATTAAGTACATAAAAGCCCTGCAAAAAGTACACACATTGTATATAATAAAAATGACTGAGAAAATTGAAATTTTAACAGTTATAACTATTTTATCCAAAAATACTTTAAATAAAAGTTATAGAGATTTAAATGCAGCATCTAAGTCATGTGAAACTATTATTTTATCTCTTCATATAAACGTAAAAATCAATTACAAAATTACAGTTTTTATGAACATTTTGTCTAAGCAGCCATGGATATATGACAAAAAAAAAACAAATACGTTGTTTTTTGTCATAAATCCATGGCTGCTTAGACAAAAAACTCATAAAAACTGTAACTTTGTAATTAATTTTTACGTTTATATAAAGAGATAAAATAATCATTTCACATGATTAAGATGCTGCATTTAAATCTCTATGACTTTTATTTGAAGTAATTTTGCATAAAATAATTAGGTAACGTTTGCGCAAAGAAAAATTGATTTCCCATGTTAAACTCCTGTTTCACTTTTCGATTTACATGCAATATATTACTTAGATTGTTAATAAAAAAAATTCCTACTCTTTTATTTAAATAAGAAGAAATAATTATAGGTAAATGTTAATTGAAGATAAGAAGATATTAATATTATGTTGTTTTGTTTGTTAATTAAGATACTAATTTTGTTTGATAAATGTCAAAGATTTGTTTTCTTTGCAAGCAAGTAATTTTAGAAACTGATTGATTACCAAAGGAAAGGTTGCTTTGCTTTACATTACAAAATGTGTAAGACTGATCATAAAATAAAAATATTAATAAACATTCAAGGTAAGAAGAAGCCGGATAGTCGGCGCTCTTTGCCGAATAGTCGCCGACTACGATAGTGGCCGGATAGTCGGCTTTACCGACTAGTCGGCACATCTCTAGTTATAATAGTAACAACGAAAAATAATAATTGAAAGTAGATATCTATGGAACTAAAGTAATTTATCAACTCTTGTCTGAATAAATTGAATGAATCAGCGAATACATCTATCTTACAAGGGATTTCATTAAAAATATTACACATTTGTCAGATTGGAGATTTCATTTCATAATTTGTCCTAACTTTATTATAATTGAAAGTTGATTTGTTTTTCGCTGCTATACGAGGAATGTTTAGCGTAAGATGGTCAAGGTTACAACTGTCATTAATGATTTTGTGCAGAAATAAGCAAGACTGTATTTTTCGGCGACTGTACAGAGAAATAATACTAGCGTCAGATAAAAGTTCGTTATATGTAATTTCAAAACTGGGATAGTGCTTATATTTTTTATAAAAACAATATTTAATGAATCGTTTCTGAACAGATTCCAGTTGAAATATATTTGTTGTAAATGGGGTGCCATATATGGAGACAGTATTCCAGTTTTGATCTTACTAACGAATAATATAATCGATGTAAAGTAGACAAATTATGAAATGATTTGTAAGAACGAATGATGAAACCTAATATTTTTAATGACGACTTTTTTATGTGATCATAATGCAAATTGAAATAAAGCTTACTATCAAAAATTACGCCAAGGTCAGTAAACTGTGCAACCCGATCAAGACAGGAATTTTCCATAACATAAGTATAAGTATAGACATTTTTTTTTTACTAGATAGCTCATTATTTTGCATTTGCTGAAATTGAAAAACAGTTTAGATGTTTGAGACCAAGCCAATACATTCTCTATGTCATTTTACAAAAGACAACAATCATTTATATTAAAGAACGTTAAATTCTTTATTCGATAAATATAAAATCATTATTATATCTTCTATAGATTTAGAGATAAAGAAATGCATATATAATTTGATGTAAAAATTCTCAGATCAAACTACTTCAAGGCAAGAAATTCAAATGTTTGTAATTGACACATAAATGTCACTGCCAAAAATATTTGTATGCCACTGTCAAAAATATTTGTACATCATTATGAAGATTATGAAAATAAAAAAAGTCAACAACGCAAAAGAATATACGTAAAAGAGAATATAAAAGGAATTTGCGCAAAAATGACGAATATAAAGAAAAAGAAAAGGAAAGTAGAAAAGGAAAATTTCAGGATATTGAATATAAAGAAAATGTATGTATTGTACATAATTTATATTAAAATATCCCATGGATTTTGTAAATATATGTGAGAATTATTTTGTAGTGAGATATGAATATATGTATTTGTATTTAAAATTATTTTTTGTTTTATGCGTACAACCAGGTAAAATATCTGGCGAGAGGTTATGTGCTGGCCACATCAATTTTTTTTTTATAAAAAATTGTAAGCTATATTTTTATAATATTGTCAAAAAACTGATTTTGGTCAACAGTTTTTCAATATGGCGGAGCGAGCGGCAACATCCCGAGGTCGCAATTTTAGAATTTTATTCAGAATATGGTACTGTACTAAATTGCCAGTTTATAAAACTCCTGGATTTTTTCCAGGCAAAACTTTCTATTTCTTGGACTATAAATTTCAAACCTCAATAGTTTGATGTCAGCGCTTACATCACACAATTAAACAATTCAACACACCCTAGCGGACAAAATGTAAATTAACTTTGTTTAATCCTGCTTTTGAAACATGTTGTTCCTTACTTGGATACACAACTTGAAACCTTGTGTTTTATCCACTTGACTCCACTCTATGACAACAGGTGGGCGTAAGCAGTGAGTGAAAATATTTTCGCTACGCCGGGTTAAGAAGTATAAAATTTCGTGGATATTTTGGAACAAAAATAAGTTAAAATTAAGGTAATATATATGAATTAATAAATAAACTTAAGTTACAGCGAAAATATTGTCAAAAACGAGCATCGTTTTAAAATGGAATGTTCTAACTAACTCTAAACAATATGAATTTTATGTTACATTCATCCTTATCGCACATGCTTCTAGTCATTGCAAATAAGAGAGATAAATGCATGCAAATTTGTTAATTCGTTCGTGATACAGATGATCTTAATCGGACTTGTTTGATTTTTTTTACTGTGTATGTATTATTTTTATTGGTCTAAATTCTACACTCTGGTACAGAGACAAGAGAAAATAAACAAAGTCATATTACATAACAAACATACTTATGATTAATTTAATTTGTGTCATGTACCATTTTTACCTCCCGCTGCCCTTGGTAAGGGAGGTATAGTGATCGTGCTAAAAATCGCATATATATATATATATATATATATATATATATATATATATATATATATATATATATATATATATATATATATATACAGGGTGTAAATGAAATAAGTGCATTAAATTTAACCAGTAATGTAACTCGACGAGAGCAACAATATTTCTTAATAACTTTTTTTTTAAGTCTTAGATTTTGAGTTAAAATTCATTAAAGATTTACTGCTTATTTCGGCGCGCGCCCATAGAGAACAAATGGCTGCTGTCGTAATCAAGTGAGATACAAACAGCTCAAAAATTGTCGGTTATCGGTTACACTTGCAGTCACAGTAATTAATAAACGAATCAAAGGAAATAACA